>CM076584.1:555279101-555584171 GCA_034641835.2 Pinus albicaulis
CACTGCCAATGGAAAATAGAAATAGAAAATACAAAACAACTACAGTCTACAAGACTACAAGCCTGAAGCCTCAATGAGTCAGAGTCATCAATCCTCATCATCATAATCAGCATCACTGTCCTCATCTTGATCATCATGCTCACCACTGCTCTCCTCTGTTGCATCCTCCTCCTCTGTCATCTCTGCATCTGCTAGTGCGGAGGATGACGCCTCTACTGTATCGGCATCATCAAATGTGACAGGCTCTAGCACTGGCGCATTGAGATCCAAGTTGGCCAATGCCAACTCAACACTGTTGTTCAGACCCATATCATTAGGAAAGACATCCCACATCTTTGTCTTTCCCTTCAACCAATCCTCCCTCTGCATGTAGATGAGACAAAGATTGGTGTGCACATACACCATTGTCTCTGCCCTGGACTGCTCAAGCCTGCTTTTCTTCACAGTATACAAATTCCCATATGTGCTCCAATTCCTCTCGCAACAAGAGGATGAAGTCACCTGAGAGAGGAGCCTCATGGCTAACTGTTGTCGAGGAGGGCTTGTTACCCCATGAGTTGCCCACCAAGAATAGGGCTTCTTAGCCCCCCTGTCTCGAATCACATCATAGCCTGCAAATCGCCCAGTGCCAGTGAAAAACTGTGGAAAGACATCCTCCACCTAATCAAGGGATGCCCTCTCCTGAAAAATCCTCCTGAATGCATCTTTCCTCCCCTGTGAGATTTCACCATCCATGTGAGGAGGGAATCTGCAGAAAGGTCCACCATTCAGCCACTGATGGCTGTAGTATTTTGGGTTCAAGGAGTGAGCCAAACAATGTAAATGTGTGCAATTCTTGTCCCATATGCTAACAAGAATATCCTGTATGCTGGTGTGTAATATCCCCAAAGGGAAATAACCAGTAATAAACAGAAATGCACTAATACAGATATAAACTGAACCAGATCACTGAATCATGACACATGTAACACCAAAATCTGAGCCATTTTATTAATCAGAAAGTACATAGAGAGGAGTACAATAAATCGCAGTAAGTGCACCCCATTCCCTCGCTCCTAGGCAGTTAAACCCTTCTCAATGCAAAAGTGGCCGCAACAAGGACAGCGTCTCGTCGCTTCCGTGCCGAAGATGAACCGCGCCGGGGGCCGAAGTTCGAACCCCCTCAAATGGAAAACGCTGCCTCTCGCCAAAGGATGTGGGCCACAGAAACGCATAAAGCACCAAGCCTCGGGTCCTCCGCACGATGAAGTCGCGCGCATCCTGGAAAACGCTGTTAAGCACTCCTCACAATGATCTGCTCCTCAGATCTGCGTCCCACCTGATGGATCTGAAGCCTCCTATCACAACTGCGTCCTCCCTTTCCTGATCTGCGTCCTCCTAAACCCAATCTGCTGCCAAACCCTCAGATCTATGCTAGATCTGGAACTATCTCCTCAGATCTACAGCCTCTAGGGCTAGATCTGGTGTTTCCCCTTCAGATCTGGACTAGATCTGTCAATAACTCCTCAGATCTGTCACTCCTCAAGCTGGATCTACTGCAAAACCCTCAGATCTGCAATATACAAGGCTAGATCTGCAACATACAGGACTAGATCTGTAAGATCTATCCTTCACCAAGCTAGATCTGACAAGAAACCTTCAGATCTGCAATATACAAGGCTAGATCTGCAACATACAGGACTAGATCTGTAAGATCTATCCTTCACCAAGCGAGATCTGACAAGAAACCTTCAGATCTGCAACCCTCACCTCCAAGAATGGACAGCGTCCTCACTCTGGGCTTGATCAGCGTCCTTCTGCCCCTCAAACAGCGTTTTCTCTGCCAGTCTGGAACTGCGTCCACTTGGACAGCGTCCTACTTCTCCTGCAAGGGACAGCGTCCTCTCTTCAGATAAAACAGCGTCCTTCTCTTCAAAGATTCAGCGTCCTCCCTTCTCTTGCTCTGCGCAGCCACAAGAGGGCTTTCCTCCTTCTCAGATGTGCTTCAGAAATGCTGCTGCTTTGCTACTGAAAAACCTTACTAGGGCGGGCACTCGAAGTCCCCCGAAGCTAAGGGTGAAACCAGAAAAACCTTACCAGGGCAGGCACTCGAAGTCCCCCGAGGCTAAGGGTGAGATCTCCGACCGGAGACACTCGTGCACTAAGCAGTGCTGCAGACCGGCTAAACAACCGGCGTGCTGAAGCAGACAAAGTCTAGCTATCAATAAGAATATCAAATCATGGATGATCAAATGAGGTGAGAGCCTCTCCTTTTATAGCACCAATCTCCCTCCAAACTCACTCACCCTGGATCTGCGCAGTTTACCTTGGGTTAACTTTATGTCTCCTCCATCACCCACGTGGACCCCCAAGGCTCCCTCTCTAAGTTACAACGTCAAGCTACTAGGAAAAAGAACACTTTATTATAAAGTGAGGTGGCTAAAGTGAGGTGACCCCTCTTATTTCTCACTTTATTTATTATTCCTATCTAAAGCAGCAAAATAACACAAAAATGCAATATTCCAATTAGCAAAGCTAATTGGGAATATTACAGTCCCCCCCGGCAAAACGTTGCTTGTCCTCAAGCAACTGAAGTGAGGGATGCTGCAAGATCTTCTCATCCTCCCAAGTGGCATCCTCATCTGGCAGATTCTTCCATCTCACCAGGAACTCTCTGATCTTCCTGCTACGCAACTGTCTCTCCCAGGTGTCAATAATGGCCTCTGGCTGTAATACCAAGTGCCCCTCATCATCTGTCGGAGGTAGCTCCCCGGTGACTGTCACATGCTGGCCCAGTGCCTTCTTCAGGCATGAGACATGGAAAATGTTATGAATCCGGCTGCCTTGGGGCAACTCCAACTCATATGCAACCTGTCCGATCCTCCGAATCACCCTGTATGGTCCATAAAAACGAGGCTTAAGCTTCTCTGCCCCCTTCTGTTTGAGTGAAGACTGGCGGTACGGCTGTAACCGCAAGTAGACCAAATCCCCTACCTCAAAGTGTCTCTCCACTCGGCCCCTGTCTGCATATAACTTCTGCTGATTTTGGGCAGTGGCTATGTTGTCCTTGAGAGTCCGAAGGATGTCTTGGCTCTCTTGGATCCATAGTTTGGCTCGTGGAGCCCTGCTAACCCCAAACATCACATCCACAAAAGACAAGGAATGATATCCATACAACGCATAAAACGGTGTCATGCCGATAGACATATGATGGGTTGTGTTGTAGCAGTACTCGCCCAGATGTAGCCATTTCAGCCACGCTCGCTGCTGCCCACCGACGTAGTTACGCAAGTAGCCCTCCAGCCACTTGTTAACTATCTCTGTCTGCCCGTCCGTCTGGGGATGATAGCTGGTGCTCGGTGTCAACTCAGTCCCTACTAGTCGGAAGAGCTCCTGCCAAAATCCACCCATAAAGCGGCTGTCCCTGTCACTAACAATGGTCTTGGGTAGACCATGCAATCTGAAAACCTCCCGGAAAAACAACTCTGCCACCTGTGCTGCTGTGTAGTGTGCCGAAATGGCAAAGAAGTGAGCATACTACGTTAGCCGGTCAACTACTACGAAGATGCAGTCCTTGCCCTGCACTGTGGGCAAACCCGTGATGAAGTCCATCGAGACACTCTCCCACTTCCCCTCAGGAATGGGAAGCGGCTGTAACAACCCTGCGGGATGGTTCATCTCCCCTTTGTTCCGCTGGCAATCCTCGCACTCCCTGACATGCTGGAGTACGTCCTCCTTGAGGCCCTTCCATGCAAATCTCTCCTGGATGGCCCTGTACATCTTGGTGAACCCCTGATGGCCCGCCAATGGTGAATCATGAGAGGCATGGAGTATCTTCTCCTTGAGCTGAGATCTCTCAGTCAAGAAGATCCGATCCCTGTAATAGATGACCTCATCTGCCACCCTGTACCTGCTATCCGCTATCTGTCCATCCAACACCTCGCATGCAAATCTATCCTTGGAATACTCAACCAGTAGTCGAGCCTTCCAATCAGCGTCCAAGCTCATGAGGGATAATGTAGCCGGTCTACGAGAAAGGGCATCTGCTACCACATTGTTCTTCCCTTTGACATACTCTATGTCAAAGTCATAAGCCTGGATCTTGCTGATCCACTTCTGCTGCCTCTCCTGCAACTGTTTCTGCTCCAGAAAGTACTTCAGGCTATTATGATCTGTCCTGACTCTAAATCTGCCGCCTACCAAGTACTGCCGGAATTTGGCCAAGGCATGCATAATGGCCAACATCTCCTTATCATAGATAGGATAAAGTCTCTCATGTGGAAGGAGTTTCCGGCTCTCGAATGCAATCGGGTGACCCTCCTGCATCAAAACTGCTCCAATCCCTTCTCCCGAGGCATCGCACTCTAGGATAAAGGGCTGAGTGAAATCAGGCAACGCCAACACCGGACAACTACTCATCACCTCTTTGAGCTTATCAAAAGCTCGCTGTGCGGTGTCCGTCCAACTGAATGCCCCCTTCCTCGTCAGCTCCGTGAGGGGTGCAGCAAGCTGTGAGAAGCCCTTGACGAACTTCCTGTAATAAGTGCAAATACCAATGAACCCTCTAAGTTCTGTCACATTCCGCGGCTCTGGCCAGTCCCTGATAGCCCGGATCTTCTCGTCATGGACTCTCACTCCGTCCACTCCTATGATGTGTCCCAAATACAACATCTCTGTCAAACCAAACTCACACTTGGAGAGTTTGGCAAAGAACTGCTGCTCCTCCAGGATGCGCAAAACTGTCTCTATGTGCTAGAGGTGCTCCTCCCAAGTCCTGCTGTATATGAGAATATCATCAAAGAAGACCAGCACGAACTTCCTCAGATGCTCCCTGAAGATATGGTTCATGCAAGACTGGAAAGTGGCAGGTGCATTGGTTAGTCCAAATGGCATGACCAAAAACTCAAAGTGCCCATAATGACACCTGAAAGCAGTTTTGGGAACGTCCTGTTCTCTCATGCGTATCTGATGGTACCCGGACCTCAAATCTATCTTCGAGAAGAAACGTGCTCCTCTCAACTCGTCCATCAACTCATCGATCCTGGGAATGGGGTACCGGTTCTTCAATGTCTTCTTGTTCAGTGCCCTGTAATCAATGCACATGAGTAATGTGCCGTCCTTCTTCTTCACCAACACTACTGAAGAAGCGAAAGGACTGGTACTGGGCCGAATGTGCCCAAGGGCTAACAGCTCCTGAATGGCCCGCTCTATCTCATCCATGTAGGCCTTAGGATGCCTATAAGGGGTGGTGATCACCGCCTGTATCCCCTGCTCCAACTCTATCGTGTGCTCAAACCCCCGATCTGGTGGCTGTCCCGGTGGAATATCTCCAAACACTACTGCATATCTGTCAAGAAGAGTCTGTAGATCAGGGTGCACCGCCCTGCCTGTATCTACCATCTCTGAAGCTCGCAGCTCAACTGCCCACTCTATGTCTCCCCGGCGGAATGTCGCATCCATGCTGTGTGCCGATACTGTCTGGGGCGGATATGTGTTCTGACCTCGGATCTTCTCATGCCTCCCCGTCTTGGGATCATCCCACTCCATTTCCAAGGCCTTCCAATCTGTGGTGACCTTCCCCAGGGTGATAAGCCACTGCACTCCCAATATCACATTGGTGTCTGGAATGTCCACCACAAAGAAGTGATCAGTCAGCGTATAGGTGCCCATCGTCACTGATAACTCCGGTACATATCGAGCACAGGCCATGGTCTGATCTCCTGGAACCAAAACTGAAAACCCATCAAAGCTCTCTGTGGGTATGCCTCTCCGTGCTACCATCTGGGCATCGATGAAATTGTGGGTGGCCCCACCGTCAACTAGAACTGAAACACGCTGACCCCGTACTGTCCCACGTACGCGCAATGTCAGATACTTGGGGACTCCTCGCAATGCTGCTAGAGCTCCCCCAGTAGGTGCAAATGATGCCTCTCCCGCATCTGGTGGTGGAGGTGGTAAGGCACTCTGCGCTGCATAACACTCTCCTGCCTCCTCATCCTCCAACTCATCCTCTTCTCCGCCGCCCTCGGAGAAGACCTCTATGAAATGCGCCTTCCCTGCGGTGCATTTGTGTCCTGGTGCCCACGGCTCCTGGCAGGTGAAGCACAATCGCTTCCGTCTCAGCTCTCTCCTAGCCTCATCATCATGCTGTCCTCGTCCGGGATTCACCTTGGGAGGCGGAATCCTCATGTCCTTACCCTTAGGCTGGAAAGCCTGTCTCTGGGGATAAGGTGGCCGAGTCCTGGGCAACACATCCTGTAGGTCACGGGCCCTGCCGATAGCATCCTGAAGTGTGGCCGGTTTGTTTGACCGGACTAGACCACGAAGTGGTTCTGACAGCCCGTCCAAAAACATCGTGACCAACCGAGCCGCTGATATGTCAGGTACCATCACTGAAACCCTCAAAAAGTCAGAAATGTATGCCTCTGCACTACCTGTCTGTTTGAGCTTGGTCAGCTCGAGGAAAGGCTGATCTGGGTCCTTCTGATCAAAACGTTTCACCACCCTCCTGGTGAACTCAGCATATGTAGTCACTGTGGAATGCCCCAGTGTGGTCAACCCATGAAACCACCAGTTCTGGGCCTCACCCTCTAGATGTAACGCAGCCATCTTAATGGCCTCCTTCTCCGGCATCTGGTTAAGCTGAAAATAGAGGTCTAGTTTTTCCACCCAAGACCTGGCTGTGGTCTTTGGAGACCCATCAAACATCGGCAAATGAAATTTGCTGGCTGCACGGTTACTGTCACGGTGGGACCCCCGTCCCTTATTTCGATCATGAGGCTTACTGCCGCCTCGGTACTGCAGATATTGATTGAAAGGGAGAGCCTCCATGAATTCCGGCCCCAAACTTCGCCAATCTGCAAACCAAACTGCATGAAGATCGGGACCCTCACCTCTTGATGCCGTTTGCTCCACTTCCTCCACCGGGAAAGTAGGCATGGTAGGTCGCGTGTCCATGGAATCGGTATTCTGCGCTGACACAATGGGTATAGCATCTGGTATGCAACTAGATGTTCCTGATCCTTCCCCTACCTGAAAGACCCTAGGGGGTTCTTTCAGCGTGCCCCCTGCAACCTTCCTGGTTACCTCCTGCATGAATGCATCCATCTTTGCATCCATCTTTGCATCCATCTTCTCAGTCAACTTTTCAGCCAATCTTGCCAACATAGCCTCCATTGGATTCCTCCGTTCTTCTTCTGAATCAGAATCACCTCCCCCAAGGAGAGTGGGGTGACCTCTCGGTGCCATAGAGTGCTAGCACCACAGGCTGAGCCAGATCAGAGCTCTGATACCACTGTAATATCCCCAGAGGGAAATAACCAGTAATAAACAGAAATGCACTAATACAGATATAAACTGAACCAGATCACTGAATCATGACACATGTAACACCAAAATCTGAGCCATTTTATTAATCAGAAAGTACATAGAGAGGAGTACAATAAATCAGAGTGAGTGCACCTATCCCTGCCCTAGGCAGGTGGAGACCCTCTCAACAGAAAAGTGGCTGCAACAAGGACAGCGTCCTGGCTGCTCTGCAAGCCGAAGATGAACTGCTCTGGGGCTGAAGTCTGCAAACCCTCTCAAATGGAAAACGCTGTCTCTGCCAGTGACAGCGCAGAAACAGATAAAGCACCAAGCCCTCAACTCTCCAGACAGATGAAGCTGCTACAGGATCCTGGAAAACGCTGTTAAGCACTCCTCACAATGATCTGCTCCTCAGATCTGCGTCCCACCTGATGGATCCGAAGCCTCCTATCACAACTGCGTCCTCCCTTTCCTGATCTGCGTCCTCCAAAACCCAATCTGCTGCCAATCCCTCAGATCTATGCTAGATCTGGAACTATCTCCTCAGATCTGTAGCCTCTAGGGCTAGATCTGGTGTTTCCCCTTCAGATCTGGACTAGATCTGTCAATATCTCCTCAGATCTGTCACTCCTCGTCGGACTCATCGTAAAACCTCGCATTCGCAATATACAAGGCTAGATCTCGCCACATACAGACTAGATCCGTAAGATCTATCCTTTCACCGTTAGATCTCGACAAGAAACCTTCGTATCCGCAATATACAAGGCCAGATTCGCAACATACGTGACCAGATCCGTAAGATCTATCCTTCGGAATAAGCAGATCCGACAAGAAACCTAGATCTGCAAACCTCACCTCCAAGAATGGACAACGTCCTCACTCTGGGCTTGATCAGCGTCCTTCTGCCCCTCAAACAGCGTTTTCTCTGCCAGTCTGGAACTGCGTCCTCTTGGACAGCGTCCTACCTCTCCTGCAAGGGACAGCGTCCTCTCTTCAGATAAAACAGCGTCCTTCTCTTCAAAGATTCAGCGTCCTTCCTTCTCTTGCTCTGCACAGCCACAAGAGGGCTTTCCTCCTCCTCAGATGTGCTTCAGAAATGCTGCCGCTTTGCTACTGAAAAACCTTACTAGGGCGGGCACTCGAAGTCCCCCGAAGCTAAGGGTGAAACCAGAAAAACCTTACCAGGGCAGGCACTCGAAGTCCCCCGAGGCTAAGGGTGAGATCTCCGACCGTAGACACTCGTGCACTAAGCAGTGCTGCAGACCGACTAAACAACCGGCGTGCTGAAGCAGACAAAGTCTAGCTATCAATAAGAATATCAAAATCATGGATGATCAAATGAGGTGAGAGCCTCTCCTTTTATAGCACCAATCTCCCTCCAAACTCACCCTGGATCTGCGCAGTTTACCTTGGGTTAACTTTATGTCTCCTCCATCACCCACGTGGACCCCCAATATTAGGCCCATGGCCTCATAGCTTGTAGCATTGTTTTTTGACTTTATGGACCATTTGGAGCCTCAATGCTTATGTATTTTTCGATGATATGTATTGCACTCGATGCCATTTTGATATATTCACCTTTGCATGGTATATAAATGAGCAAACTTTGCATATTTTGTCTTTATTGGCTTTGAATCATGGTTGCAAATCTTAAAAATAGTTTTTTTATTAAAAAATAATTTTTTAATGTATTTTTTTTTAAACCGGTTCGTTTAGACCTGACCAGTACCGGTTAGACCGGTTTCGGTCTGATTACCGGTTCATTAGTCCCACCGGTTCCGATTTTTAATACTATGGCTCTAAGAGAGCAACATTGGAGGCTAGAAAGGGCAGCCACTTCAAAAGGATTGTTTTCTAGCAGAAATGTTGATCCATCCAGTTCTTCATCAAAAAAGGGAAAGGATGCTACAAGTTCTATAGGTGCATCTCGTTCTTCTGGAATGGGTGCTACAGTGTTTGAGATGTACAATGTTCTAGATCAGGATGACATAGATGATGCAATTGGAAAATTTCTTTTTGCTAATGGAATTCCCTTCCATGTTGTTAGTTCACCTTATTACAAGGAAATGATCGAAGCAATTGCAAAAATAGGGCCTTCATATGTACCACTTGGAGAACATAAGCTAAGAACATCAATTTTAGATAGACAAGTGTCTAAAATTAATGTGCAAAAAGAGAGAATGAGACAAACACGGTTGAGCTTTGGTTGCTCTATTGTTATGGATGGATGGACTGACATCCGAAAACGCCCACTAATCAACATCATAGTGACATCTGGAGAAGGTCCATTCTTTCTTAAAGTTATTGATTGTTCTGGAAAGCGCAAGGATACACCTTTCCAATTTGAGCTTCTTTGAGAAGCTATAGAGGATGTTGGTGTTGATAGTGTGGTGCAGGTTGTGACAGATGCAACAGCAATTTGTAGATCAGTTGGGTTATTGATTCAAAGCAGGTATCAACATATTTTTTGGACTCCTTGTTGTGCATATGCACTCAATAATGCACTGAAGGACATTGGTAAAATTCAATGGATATCAGATTTGGTGACAGTTGCTAGAGATGTGCAGATGTTTATCTGCAACCACCACACCTCCTTGGCCATGTACAAGGCTCACACAAGGAAGGAATTCCTCAAGCCCACCGATACTAGATATGCTAGCTATTTTCTCTTATTGGAGAGGATGTTAGAGGTACAAGCACCACTACAATCCTTGGGTGTGAGTTCAGAGTGGGGAAAGTGGTCAGAATCAAAGACAGACTCAGGGAAGAAGGTCAAGCTTCAGGTGTTGGACAATGATTGGTGGGCAGATTGTGCTTATTTGGTGTCATTCTTGGGCCCTATTGTGGAAGTCATTCGTTACACTGATTCGAATTCTCCTAGTCTTAGAGAAATCTAAGAGACCTTTGAGAGCATGTTGGGTCGTGTGAAGTAACCCATTCAACAGAGGGAGCCCTCATTAGAGTTCTATACATCCCAGATTCGACCTATCATTCAGCATAGGTGGGATCGCATGAGCACACCTTTGCACATGGCAGCATATGCATTAAACCCAAAATGGTTTGTTTAAAGGCATGGGACAGTGCCTCCTATTGATGATCCAGAGGTAAAGAATGGCTTCCTAGCTGCAATTGCAAAGATGTATAGTGAGGAGGAGAGGGCAAATTTGCGAAGACAGTTTGTTCAGTTTGCATCTCTTAGTGGCCCCTTCAACACACATGGCGCTCGGGCAGATCGCATAGATCTAGCCCAAGATGACCCGGTTGGTTGGTGGAGGATGAATGGAGATGGTGCTCCAGAGCTCAAAAATTTAGCTATGCGTTTATTGTCTCAGATTCCTAGTTCCTCTGCAGCAGAGAGGAATTGGTCCACATATAGCTTCATCCACTCTATCAAGAGGAACATGCTTACCTCTAAATTAGCTAAGAAGTTAGTTGTTGTGCACAGTGCCCTACGTCTTGAGCATAGGAAGATACCTGAGTATTTCAAGGGCCCAGCAACACGATGGGATGTTGATCTAGAGGTTGATGCATAGGTTGATATGGAGGAGAGACTTGATGGGACACGAATGGGGTTGGTTGGTGTGCCGCTTAGCATGTTTGAGAATCCAAGTGATTCTGATTCAAATGGTGACATGGTTGATCTTGATATATTCGTGCAGCAGCTGGATGCAGAGACTAGTGGGGCATTACCTTGAGCAATTATGCTCATTTATCATTATGATGATATCATTTGATATTCATATGTTAACTTATTCGCTTTTAAGTCTTATGTTTCAGACTTCAGTTTAAACTTTAAACTTTATTTTGAATGTTGATATAATATGATATCTTAAACTTTATTTTCATTGTACATTGTTAATAGTTACATTATACAGTTACAAAGTTACAAACTTACATGTATGATTGTATGATGTATGTTTTAACTTTTAACTCTTAAATTTGTTTCAGTTATATGATTCATCGATTTATAATTTTATCATTTATCCTTCATGATGTAAGTGTTATATAATGATAAAGATAAAGACAGTTACATTATAAATATTAAATTTTCAATGATATATCATATATTTTATATTTTATAATTTTCATGACCTCGACGTCCTCCCCACGTTTCGTGAAAATTGGTAGGGAGCTTTTTCATAAGCCGCTCTCACGCTCCCTCGCTCCCTCACCCCCACCTCCAGGGTACTTGGTGGAACATTGTCTATAGCAGCCCATCCTACAAATCATTTTATAACATTCTACAGTTTATTCCATAGCATATCAATATAACAAGAAAAAAATGCACCAGAGCTTTAAAGAAAATGCAAAAAATGGTAAAGTAAATGTATAGGAATGAAACAAACATACAGGTAAGAGAATGAAGCTAATTAACTTAACCAAATCCAAACTAACTACTTAACACAAGAAAATAAATATGGGATGACACCTTACCTTGAGCGAGCCCTACTCTAGGTTCGACATCCAAAACTAGGAACGATAGATGATGGTTTAAAAAAAACAGTCTACAATTTATGTTTCAGAGTCTGATCTCTGGTGCATATGAAAAACAATAACAATACTTGTGGATGATATTATACATATATGCGTGCAAGAGAACCTTCTTGCTCCATATATGGATTGATAGGTTCCTTGAAATATGCTATCAATTTAATTACATAGAACTATAAAGAAAACTATCATGCCTATGCAAGGAAAACCAACATACCTATTATTGGCTCAAAGTCAAATCGGTTATGCTCAGATATCCATGCACATGGTTCCAAATTATCCAAATCATTGAGTGCTTCAACATTCTCAAATTCGAAGGGCTACAACTTGCAATCATAGTCTCCTGCATGTGTTATGACAGTTGAACCAAAACAAGGTCCAATCCCATGTTTGCCTATGATGTGTCAAGTGTTGAGCATGTGTAATATTCCTTTTTAATTATTTTAGGAATTTCAATCATTTTTCTTTTTTTATTTCTTTAAACAATTATACAAAGATAAATTCCACATCAAAAGAGATCAACCAAATGAAAAGAGACGTAGCAATAAACTCAAACAATTATTTTATTTACCAGGATAAGAAAGTACATGCTAAAAATTGTTCTAAATGCCAAAATTGATTTTTAAGAAACATGGCTATGGTGATGCAAACTGCTGCAAAATCTCGGACTCCTAGAGACCGCTACCAATGTTTTGAAAATCGCGATTTTTTCGGAATGCCAATTTAATCGGCGATTTTTTGCACGATTTTTTGGATTTGAAAAAAACGCCAAAATATCGCGATCCAGTCAGAATTAATCGCCGACCCTCAAAAGAGCGAGTTTTTAAGTGTGATTTTGAATTTTTTTGTCTCATTTTTGCAATGAGAGGTTTGCTAAGGAGAGCTAAGGAGGAGGGTAAGTGATCTACAAGGGCAAGAGTGGACAAAAGTGATGGATTTTAGCAAGCAAAGCCAACAAAATTCGAATTTGGACCAAGTTTCTTCGGCAAAACGTTTTTTCCAGGTATGGGCATCAAATTTGACCCTTTTTTTCGTTTTCTCTTGTTCTTCCATGGGTTTCTATCACCCATGTATTTTTCATCATTTTTTATTGCATTTGGTTGTATTTTTTTTTTGTTTTATTGAGAGGAGAGGGTTTATTTTGGTCAAAAATGCAAAAAATTGGTTGTTAAATTTATTTTTTATATTTCTTCTTGTACTCCTAGTTTCTTTCCATTATTTTTTCTTGCATTTCAACATGTATTTTTTCCCATTATTTTTGCATTGAGTTGAGGGTTTTTTTTTTGTGAAAAAATCAAAATGTTGTATGTAAAATTGTAATTTTTTTATTTTATTTTTTAACTTGCAATTTTTCTAGCCGAGAGGTTGTTTGAGCAAAACATTGGATTGTTCAGGAGACAGTGCACTAGGGAGGAGTTGCTCAGGTTTGGTGGATCACGTAACATGAATGAGTTGAGGAGGAAAAGTCTTCTCTTCGTTTGCAAGGGACCTTGGGGCTCGATCACTCATGCTTGAGTGACACTGAGGAGATGATAGAGGTAAAGTAAGAAGAGGTTCCTCCCGACTCTCAGGGTGAGGATCCTCCTTTGGATGAGTCCATGGGTTCATACGAGGATGCCTTTGAGGAGCATGAGTTATGTAGAGTCATTGACAGCAGGCCAGATTTATATGATGAGCAGTTAGTAAACCCTATGAGAGAGATTCAGGATGGTGTGCCACCAGTGATGAGTCAGCATGAGCAGCATATGGTGGATTATGAGTCGCCAGAGGAGGAGGATGCACATAGTATGCATGATGAGCCTTTTGGGGAGAGCCAGCTAGAGGCTCATATTGAGCCTATGATGGAGGAGGATGGCAGTATTTGCATACACTTGTCCCTAGGGGATGCTAGATGTTGACAGGGTAGTTTTGCAGGAGGCCAGTAGATAGCAGGAGAGTGGAGTCTCTGATCAGAGGAGGAAGGAGTTGTTGGTGATGGCGGTGCATCCATCTTTGGGCCCGCCCATTGATGAGGTGCAGACAGGTGCAGCGACAACCAGTATAGTCGCGGTATTTCCAAGTCGCAACCCTCTCCAAGAGTACATGGACAGGGCTCGTAGCACATCTTGCCCAATTTTTCCCACTGTAGAGAGAGGGACAGGTTTCCTTAGACAAATCTTGTTGATTGACCAGGCAGAGCATCCTAATTTGAGCAAGGACACACATTATCCTAGCAGAGTTGTTCCTTACATAGATGTCAAGGCATTGGGTTGGCGAGAGACCATGAGTTTGCATGATATTGATATTGTGATATTCTCAGTGAGGGGTGTAGTAGAGCAAGGACACTCGAACATGACAAATACTACATGTTCCAGTCGGCAGAGAGATACAGGTCAGCAGCTCTTCAGCACTCCATCCCGACATCAGGAGAGAAGGATTAACATTGGATTGAGTCGAGGTTGGACTGGAGAGAGGTGATGAGTTGGTCCACAGTTGGTGGGGCAACATTCACAGCCAGAGCTATAGCACAACAGTAGCCGGGGAGCACTGATACTTGTTCTTGGTGGCATTGGTATCCAGGTGGATTTGTTGATGACATGTTCAGTCAAAGATTGGTCTGGGATCTGGGCATTGAGGGATCCCTTCCTGGTGTGTTGACACAGAGGCATAGCATCACCTAGCGGTTTGTATGGGATCCAAGCATTGGGTGTCAATTGCATTGGGCCAATAGACTGGTCCACAAGTTTGGATTGCTGAGGGCAAGAAATCTTGGGGCGGGAGGATTTGTAATGTTCCTTTTTCTAGTATTCCTTATGACATGGTTAGGATGGACTTTCAGAGTTGGGGACAAACAAGTCACAGGTGCAGGGTGATGTCATCGATGGGCCCAGGGACTTTTGGAGGGGTTTTGAGGAATTTCTATGTGGTCCAATGACATTCGCCTAGTATATTCCATCATTCCAACAATTTGCCTTTCGTTCTAGTGCATTCCGACAACTTTCAGAAAACTGAGTTATTTTTGGGCCTAACTGAATTAATTACGCTCAAGGTGGCTTTCCAAAAGGAATACTTGACGAAACAGCCTAGTGTAACAGCTCGTTGGAACTAGAACGAGAAGATCGACATGATAGGATGGCTAGATGTGAGTTGTATTGACCTAAGGAGACATGGTGGCCGATTTACTCTTTTCCCGCATTAAAGGAATATTTTAATTGAGATAGAAGAGGGAAAAGTGCTCCATGATTAAAATAATAATAAAATAGGAAGTTCTAGAGGAGTCCATCATATCTATAAAAGAGGAGGCCATTGGGGGACATCTAGGATTCTATATTTCTTCTTGTATGAGAGGTTGAGAACCCAGTTCTCTACTTCAGCAGTAGCCCCAGAACAGAAACCCTCGGGTGATTTTTGTGAGAATGGACGGAAACCCACCTCATCCCCTAGGTGGATTCAACCAGAATTCACAGGTGCGGTGTTTGATTTCAGTCAGTTTTGGAGGACAGGTTTCAGTATCAGAGCAGATCAGTTTTGAGGGCCAGACTATCTATCTCAGCCAGCTCTGCTTATATCGTCATGTACACTCTTTCAGTTATTTAATATAATGACAGCTGAGATTATTTCTACTTATTGAGTTATTGAATTGCATGTGATTTTCTTGTTATATTTTACATGGCAATCTTCTGTTAATTAAACATGTAATTTTATGGTGAAATTTTAGATTAAGTAAAATCAGTGAAATATCTTGTTCAGGATATTACAGCTTCTCTAAGGTGACATTGCAGATTTCAAGGTAATAAAATCCACCATTCAGACAAGGACATGCTTCCTTTAAGTAATCTATAGATTATTTATTTTCAATTAGTTTAGCAATTTCTAAATCACAGTACTATCATAAGATCATGTTGTAACATGGACATCATGGCCTAGGATCTTTAAAAAGGAAATGCAAGAGAGAGTAGTAACACCACCCATAGAGACCAGTATGATTCCTAGTAAACCTTCAAATCATATGAAAGGATATCAGTAGACATGAGAACATCGCCTTCTTTCTCGCCTCGATTTCGACTGTTCCTCAATTCTCTCATGATTTCAGGTGTCACCTGAAAAGTAACAATGATAAAATCAGAAATAATTTTGTTTTCAACAGCACAGTACTGCATTTATCAATGGGCCATTAAAGAAAGCCACTGTACTTACCAAGTAATGCTTCTGATGTCGAACCAAGTTTTCCAAATCATCCTTCTGCTGCTTCATCAATTCATTCTTATACCTATATATATCATGTCAAAATCAGCAAATATCTACCCAACTCTTAAACTAGCTAATTTTTCATTTCTGAAACATCAACAAATAGTTCATTCCTGAAAAGTCAAAATTAAAAAAATCAAATCAATGTCATAAAAGATATCATCTATCTGCAAAAAACCTGTGCAGAACTTAAACACAAATGGCCAATGTCAATTGCCATGTACAAGAAAAATAGGCCTTCCAAGGTTACAACTTGAAATGCCATGCAGAATAACAAGCTATACTTCCCAGTTACATTGCATGAATCAGTTAATCAATAGATACATATCAATATATATCCTAATTTCAAAATGGCATGGTTTTCAATTTATTCAATATTTAACCCGCTAGCTGCACAATATTAACCTGGCCAGTCATAACCTCACCCTAACATGAATTAACTAGTCAATTGTTAAAAGTTAGTCATTAAACATGCAATGAATGAATCATATGTTTAATCCTAACTGAAATCCATTTTGAAAAAATCAATAAAGTTGTCCAATTACCATGTGATTAGAGTTAGGCTAACGAACATTTGTGGAAATGTGTTAAACTTGCACTTCATCTACTTTATACTTCTTCTTTTTCCCTTTTGGCTGAATTAGACCAGTTGATAAAGTGCCTGCTTTATTGTATTATTTTGAAGACTTGATCAAAGATGTTCACTCTACCACAGCTTTCTGATCCTATATATCGATAATACAAATGAGAGTAGAACAAGTGTGCAGTCCTAGTAATTCTTCTCTCCTGCTTTCATACTTGCCTCCTTACTTGTTACTTATATACAAGTTCCTTAACATGGTTGCTCATGTGATTATATCAATTAGCATCAAAGCCTTAATATTAGGGCTTCTCAAGATCTTCAACATTCTAATCTCCTCTAGGGTCTTCTTCCTACTCGAAATCCTACTTCAAGCTTTCACCTAGTGGTTCAAGTAATTTGCAAGTGCATCAATATCGCCAACTCCTATTTTCAATCCATTAGCATATAGGTATCATCTTATTTCTTGAGATGCTCCTTCCATTTTCACATTCATCATTTATACATTTTATTTCCGCTAATCATCCCACAATCACAAACCCTTCTTGCAAATCCATGGATATATTGGTTCTTTACACATGTTCTATTAGAAATACCAATGTTACCATGTTACCGGACTCAGAATCGACAATAAGTCAACAAGGCAAAAGAGCAAAGAGTTTTAATCAGATCGGGAAAAAATCGGTGATTAAAATAAATAAAAATACACATATATTGAATTTAAAAAGAAACATTTTTCATTGAAATTCAATAAAGCCATGTCCAAACAATGCATAATATCAATAGATGTCCAAAAAATCATGAGGACAATATGTGTACATAAAGTATAAAATATATTTAGCATTGGAAAACATTGGAAAACAGGTACAACGATTCAAACGAGACGAGGAACTTCCAAGTTTTTGTCCACCAACACCGCGGTCTCGCTAAAATCTCACTTGGAGTTGCAGTGGCATGACTTCTAAATTGGGTTAAGTTTGGATTGGTAATGTGTTATAACCATTGCTAGATCACTTAGACACTCGACGAAAACAAATGAAGATAAGGAATTATTTCATTATTATAGGTCCTTGTAAAGTTCCAACATTCTGCAACAATTTGCTTTTATTCAAAACAATATAGAGCTTTAACATATAACCAATTTTTTTTTATTCAAAATGATATTTTTAATGGAAAAGAACATTGCTTGACCATCGAGGAGTAGCCACAAATATGTACGTATACCAGCCAAGTCAATAGCTACTAGCATGAGCACCAGAGCAAGTAGTTTGTTTTTGGTAAGCGGACACGTAGTTCACTTAGGTGACTCTTATGGCAGGAAAAGGGTGGCGTGGTTGGACCTAAGGCATAGAAAACCCGGAAAGCAGTTTTGTCTGGTAAGACGAGCGAGCCAACCAATGTTAAAGTTGCTACCTCATACATGAATTTGACTGCCTAATATTGTATACATGAAGCCGACCAACAAAACCCATCGCAACCTTGACGAATTACAGAAAGGGTTTTGGTTTATTGAAGCTAAAGTGCACACAGTGAGGGAAGAATGTGATAATGGCATTGTTTGATCCATGACGTCTCTGGATAGGTGGGGGACAAGAAGAAATGAAAGTGAACTCTGAACATGGCGAGCGGCAACAAGAAGTGAAAGTGAAACCACAAAATAAAGCCACACAGAGTTTTAACCTAAGAATCTGAGTGGCTCGCCAAATCCTCTACAAATCGCTGAAATTGCGAGGCAAACTCGCATTGACCACGAGTCAAACTCAGTCAACATGAGTTTGACTCGCCGAGATTCAAATCGACTCGTTTGGTTGAAGATCATAGTCGAAATTGTGAGTACTCGCAACTGATCGGAGACTCCTGTAACACTGAGAAATACTGAGAAGGGGGTGTTAAAAAGTGTAACTAGGTCGGTCTTCATGTTGACTATGTAATTATGTATTTATGTAAAGAAGAAGACAAAGATAATAAAATGTAGCTTCATGGGTTTCATGAGAAAGATTTTATTATGTAGATAGACTTCTTCTTGATGTCTATTAGGTTTTTGTCGTCTAGGATTAAATAGAATTAAGTGTCTCAAACATGAAGGATCTAGTCTAGTAATATGTGCTCCAAGACCTTGTGGAAGAAGCTCACAATAGCCCTCAAATAATGATGGAAGTCAAGCTTTAAAAGCAGTGAAGAAATACCTCATAAACGTTGGAATAAACTCTGTGAAATTCGGTCTAAATATTGGTTGAATGGTCGACCAAAAAGCCAGCATTGACACTATATAAATAGCACATGTTCTGTAGCCATTTGGACAAGAAGATTGTAGATCTGTCCAAGTCAAAAATTGCGGATTTCACTAAACCTACAGCGGACCTATCTCTGAACAAGAATGTGGACACCTCCAAGAAGATAGTGCAGATAAACAACAGCATGTAAGTGCAGATAAGGGACAGTAAAAAGCGTGGATCTGAAACAGAGGTGCAAGACATGAATGCGGACATCACTGAAAAATGAATGCGGACTTTACTGAAACATGAATGCGGATTATCACTGAAACATATTGCAGATAAAAATACAGTATATAGTGCAGATTTTAGGAGCTATGTATAGGGTATAAAGTGTGGTCTCATCAAATTTATCTCAATAACTATAAAGCAAGGAATGGACCGCGGACATACAACTGATATTCTACATATTGAAGTGTGATTCCAGAACTAGGAAGAAGGTCTTCAAAAAGAAAGTTAAGGGCAATCTGTTTGAAGGAAGAAGCTAAGACAATGAGTGCAAGAAGAAAGGCAGACCTTAAGGTGGGAGAAACTGAGGAATGTCTCTAGTGCTGATGCAGAACTAAGCAAATTAGTGAAGAGAAGAATCAAGGTTGAAGAAGCCGAATCAAGGTCTTGGAAGCATATCTAGGTCAAGGGTCTGAGTCTTGGTCATGGTACTTGTTATTTGAAGATCTATAAGAAGAATTCTTTACGGGTTTTCCTCTCCAAGAGGGAGAGGTTTTTCCCTGGCTCTAGGAGCCTAACTTTTGTGTCTTGAGTATTTTGATAATTCACTTGATGAAAGATTAACTAAGCTTAAAGAAGAGAAGACATAAGTAACACAAGCAAGCTCGCAAGTAATTATCAAGAAGAAAATCTGTATTAATCACCAACCCTTCAAATTCTCAACAGGGGGGAATTAGTACTTCATTCAATTGTTAACTTTGCTAGTTTAAAAACTTTTACAAATATGAAGCGCAAACCATGCCAGAACACCAAAATTAAAAATTACTTGTATAACTTTATCTTAGAATACAATGATAAGGACACCAATCCTCCTTTACAAATTCAGGCTCCAACATGTCAAATAAGGACACCAATATTTTTCCACAAACCAAGGCACAAACCTGGTAACATAATGAGGACACAATCCTCTTTAACAAGTCCAGCCACTCCAAGCCTAAGTCACATGGTTCGGGTACAAGTTCGGGTTCGACGACTATTAAGTTCAATTCGGGTTCGAATTTTCTGATAAGGTTGGGATGGGGTTTGGCTTTAGGTTCGTTTATATACATTTGAGCAGAGAGGAGAAAGAGAGCAGCTGATAGAAACTTCAGCAAAGTCCGTACAGCAGCAAGGAGGCACGGATTCCAAGGCAGAAATCCGTACAGCAAGTGTTGGGCACATTTTTCGAGGGAGAGAGGCACAGTTTTCAAGGAGAACCGTACAGCAGCTTCAGCATTTAATTCTGGGCAGATTCTGGGCACAGAAATCGAGGAGAGAGATCGCTGTTTGGTGGTACAGATTTCTGGAAATCCGTACAGCAGCCGTACAGTCAGTTTCGGCACAGATTTCGAGGCAAAGGAGCGCAGATTTTGAGAAGCAGCAGCTGGGTTTTCCGTACAGTCCGTACAGCTGGGCACAAAAATCGAGAAGCTAATTCAGCATTTAATGCTGTCATAAATGCTGTAAAATTTCTGTTTTGGGTTTTTCCTATTTTGCACGTTTTCCAAGGCGGAGTGAATGCACGGAAATCGAGATAAGTACTGTTGTTTAGTTGCTGAAATTTTTGCTGTAATTTCTGCCTCTCTGTAAAAGCGTTTTTTCAGAAATAAGAAGGAGCTCTCAAGATTGGTTTTCCCCAAGAGTTGTAGGGAGTTTTTCCAGGGTCACCTTGACCAAAAATACTGAGTTATGATGTGTTGAATGACTGTTTGTTACTGCTGTTATTTTATTTCTGCATTTACAACATTCTGAAAAATTTCGAGAATTTGTGTTTTCAGCAAAATTTATTTTTCCAGTTGTTGAATGTATGGTTATGGGAAAGGGCATTTAACTATTTTGGAGTAATAAGGCGAAAACTGAAAACCGGGGTGGGAAACAGAATTTTCTACATGGTATCAGAGCTTGAGTGCTGAAGGGCAGTTTGGGAGAACAAGGAAGAAAATTACAGCTTGCTGATTTTTCACTCAGAAAATTCCAGCGAGCTGATTTTTTCACAAACAGCAGATTTTTATCTTTACCACAACAGTGCTATTTTTCAGTTTTAGGACAGCAGGATGTCATTGGGACTGAGGGTGGAGGATAGGTTGGATGGGCATTCCAACTACGGCATTTGGAAGGAGAGAATGCAGAGTATCTTTGAGGAGGCAGAAGTCTGGGACATTATGGTACATACCACACAGAACCCTGTGAATGTGCCTACTGATGCTACTCAGTTGGCAGCATATAATAAAAAGAACAACAAGGGTAAGAGGCTGATTCTAGACAGAATCAAAGACCATTGCATTCCTCATGTGAGAGGAAAGAGAAATGTTCATGAGATGTGGACAGCATTGTCCAATCTCTACCAGAGTACCAATGAGAACCGGAAAATGGTCCTGAAGGAGAAGATGAAGACCATTAAGATGGGCAATGATAGTGCAGCTGGATATCTCACAAAGATTACTAATGTGAGAGATGAGTTGGCAGCGATTGGAGAGGCCATTCCACCCACCGAGTTGGTGCGGATTGCAGTGAATGGTCTCCCCCGTTCATGGATGAACTTTGCTGATGGAGTTTGTGCACGTGAGACCCTTCCCACATGGGAGAGGTTTTGGGATGATTGCATTCAGACAGAGATCAGGAAAGGTCAGCTTGGGGCAGCCAAGCCAGTTGAGCAAGATGAGGATGTAGCACTGTTGGCAGGACGCAAGAAAGGCAAAGGGAAGAAGCAGGCTTCCACAAGCAATGGTGGGGGCAAAGGCAAAGGTAAAGGTAAACAGGATAACTCACAGAAGGACTATTCCAAAGTGAAGTGTTGGGATTGTCAGAAGGTGGGACACTATGCAGTTGTGTGTCCGGAGAAGAAGAAGAAGAAGGGGAAGAACCAGAGCATGGCAGCTTCAGCAGAGGTTGAGGACTTTGCGGATCGCTTTGACCGGGAGTTTGGGTTCATTGCGGTGAGTCTTCTAGGGTGAGCAATTCTTACCATTTGTTCGTAGGAGCATGCATTTCCCTCGATTAGCGGAAAGGATCTTTCGGTATCCGGCATGTGGACGTTGGGGCTTCACGTCACATGACGTAGAGTCCGTGAGTACTTCTCGCAGCTTTCGAGAGAGTGCACCGATGTAGAGGTAGTACTCTACATTTACGTAGTCATAGAGCAAGCGGTGTGGGAACATTGACATTTCGTAGGAGTCCAAACCTCCCTTGGAAGGTGTCGATGTTCTTTATGTGCCGTGATGAGAAGAACCTCATATCCGTCTCACTTTTGGAGGACAAGAGAGACAGATACCAGTCTCAGGGGTGGTCAGGTGTTGATGTATCTCTGTGGGCACCCCACTTGATTCAGCTAGAGTGATAGGTGTACGCCATGCAAAGGTGTACAAGTTTGCATTTCAGCCCCTTTTGGCATTGAGCAGTAGTACTGACAGCAGAGCTAGCAGTTCTAAGCTGTGTGAGATTTGGCACCGCAGGATGGGGCATATGTATCATGGAGCCTTGAGGATCTTGCGGGAGATCACTACAGGTATGCCAGATTTCAGTACTGATCACTTTGATACTTGTAGAGGATGTGCGATGGGCAAGTTTGCCAAATCCCCTTTTCCCAGCAGTGACAGCAGAGCGACTGGGATACTTGATTTGATTCATTCCGATGTGAGCGGTCGGATGTCTCATGTTTCCTTGAGTGGATATGAGTACTATGTGTTATTCATCGATGATCACTCCAGGAGGACCTGGATTTATTTCTTGAAGACCAAGAGTGAGGTCTTCAAGCGGTTTCAGGAGTTTAGAGCTCTTGTGGAGACACAGACAGGTCGGAAGATCAAGTCCCCGAGGTCGGACAATGGAGGAGAGTACACCCTTGGAGAGTTTGTTGACTATTGTGCGGAGGCAGGCATTAGGAGGGAGCTCACTGTTCCTTACAACCCCCAGCAGAACGGGGTTGCGGAGAGGAAGAACAGATCCATCGGAGGGGCTGCCAAAGCCATGTTACATGATCAGGGTTGCCATTGTTTTTGTGGGCAGAGGCCTGCAACACAGCTGTTTACTTGCAGAACAGGAGTCCGCATCGTGCCTTGGGGCACATGACTCCGGAGGAGGCTTTTTCTGGGAAGAAGCCCGATATGGGTCATCTTCGTATCTTTGGGTGCATGACATACTCCTATATACCCAAGGAGAAGAGGACCAAACTAGAGCCCACCGCAGAGAAGGGTATCTTTGTGGGCTACAGTGAGACCTCCAAGGCCTTTCGGATTTACATTCCTGCACAGAGGAAAGTTGTTGTCAAGCGGGATGTGAAGTTCGAGGAGGACAGGGCCTTTAGGAGGTCACGGGAGTTAGAGTATCTGGATCAGCCAGACCCTCAGCAGCAGTTGAGTCAGTCGCAGGGATCCAGTGGGCAGGGATCAGGAGGATCCGGGGGTACATCTATGACGATGTCAGGTCCGTCAGTGGGGAGTGGCTCGCAGAGTCAGAGGGGTGGCGCTATGGGCAGCACGCAGAGTGTATCTACGTAGCGCTCATCGGGGGAGTTCCACTGGCTGACAAGCCACACTTTGTTCAAAGATCTGGCGGTGTTCAAAGCAGGCAGGAGGAGCAAAGAGACAGACAACAGAGTTCAGGCTCCCGATGTTGAGGAGGAGGAGTTTTATTCTCCAGCGGGAGAAGTGTGCTCAGGGAAGAGGAAGCCCAAGTGGCTTCAGGACACCTTGAGAGATGCCACATCTGTTGCTGAGCCTAAGAGGCCGGTCAGAGAGAGCAGACCACCCGAGAGGTTTTGTAGCTATATGGCAATGGCTACCAGCATCCTTGACTCTGAGCCTTCTAGCTATGAGGAGGCAGCTAGCCAGCAGGTCTGGAGAGAGGCCATGCAGGAGGAGTATTCTTCTATCATGAAGAATGATGTTTGGGAGGTGGTGCCGAGGCCCGAGGGCAAATCCGTGGTTACTTCCAGATGGCTTTACAAGGTAAAGCATGCTGCAGATGGCAGCATTGAGAAATTCAAAGCGAGGTTTGTGGCTAGAGGGTTCTCCCAGGTAGAGGGAGTTGATTATGAGGAGACCTTCGCTCCCGTGGCTCGATATTCTTCGATCCGCTCCATTATATCGATAGCAGCAGAGATGTGTTGGAAGATCCACCAGATGGATGTGAAGACCGCATTTCTCAATGGCTTCATACATGAGGAGGTGTACATTGAGCAGCCACAGGGCTTTGAGGTGCATGGGAAGGAGTCCCATGTGTGCAGACTGAAGAAGGCCCTTTATGGCCTGAAGCAAGCTCCCAGAGCTTGGTACTCCAGGATAGATACTTACTTGCAGAAGATGGGTTTCACAAAGAGTGAGGCAGATCCGAACCTTTACTATATTGTGATAAGTGAGGAGCCTCTCATTCTGGTGTTGTATGTGGATGACTTAGTCATTACAGGTGCAGAGAGACTCATAGAGCACTGCAAGAGAGATCTTGCGGCGGAGTTTGAGATGAAGGACATCGGCTTGATGCATTACTTTTTGGGTTTGGAGGTGTGGCAAGAGGAGGGGCATTTCTTCCTGGGACAGGGGAAGTATATTGTGGACATCCTTGGCAGATTCCACATGGAGGATTGTAGACCCATGTCGACATCGATGATCACCAACTGGAAGAAGCTTTATGCTTCGGATTCCGAGTTGGTGGATCCCACATTGTACAGACAGCTGATTGGTTCCTTGATGTATTTGGTCAACACTAGACCAGATATTTGTTTTGCAGTCAACACGATGAGTCAGCTTATGTGTGAGCCTAGGAAGGTTCACTGGGTGGCTGCAAAACACATTTTGCGATACTTGCAGGGGACAGTGGATTATGGTCTGGACTACAGGCAGGGGGATGGAGTGAGATTGGCAGGTTACACCGATTCTGATTGGGCAGGTTGTGCTTCTGATAGGAAGAGCACTTCAGGGTGTTGTTTTGGGTTGGGTTCGGCAGTGGTGTCATGGTTCAGCCGTAAGCAGCAGTCAGTGGCATTGAGTTCAGCGGAAGCAGAGTATATGGCAGCCAGTCTAGCTAGTTGTGAGGCCATTTGGCTTCGCAAGATGTTGTTTGGCTTATTTGGTCAGCCGTTGAGACCTTTAGTGATTTACTGTGATAATCAGAGTTGCATTAAACTCACGGAGAATCCAGTATTTCATGACAGGTCAAAGCATATCGGGATCAAATATCATTTCATCAGAGACTATGTTCAGAAAGGAGCTGTGAAGCTTGAGTATATTCCCACCGATGAGCAGGTTGCAGATATTCTTACCAAAGCCTTACCACGGGGCAAGCATGTCTACTTCAGAGACAAGATGGGTGTGGTGAGGAACACCTTCCTCGGTAAGAGGGAGTGTTGAAATTTGGTACCGGAGAACAGGTGGTTCCCTAAGGCTTTGATCTTTGGCCTAGGGAAAAGTGTCCAAAAGAATTTAATTTTTCTCCTAAAGTAACTTTATAATTTTTTATAAAGTTAAATCTAATTTAAAAGTGACTTAAGTGATAAAGTTACTAAAGTGATTTTATAAAGTTATAAAGTCAAATCTAATTTTAAAGTGACTTTAAGTGATAAAGTTACTAAAGTTAAAGTGACTTTAAATAAAGTCAATATAAAATTAGAAAGGAAAAAGTGACTTTGGAAATAAAAGACTAAGTGGGTCTTTATTAAAGTGGGGCGAATTAAAAAATGAAAAGTGAGATTTAAATGAGCATTTAATCTCAGCCCTAGATCTCAATCTATCTCAGCCATTGGATTTAGGGATTCCCCAAAAGTCACTTAGGGTTAGGTTAAAGGAGGAAAAGGAGGAAAAGGTCATTCATTCTTTCATGAGCAGATTGAGAGAGGAAGAGAAGGAGAGCAAGGGAGATTTCTGAGCAGAGAGGAGAAAGAGAGCAGCTGATAGAAACTTCAGCAAAGTCCGTACAGCAGCAAGGAGGCACGGATTCCAAGGCAGAAATCCGTACAGCAAGTGATGGGCACATTTTTCGAGGGAGAGAGGCACAGTTTTCAAGGAGAACCGTACAGCAGCTTCAGCATTTAATTCTGGGCAGATTCTGGGCACAGAAATCGAGGAGAGAGACTGCTGCTTGGTGGTACAGATTTCTGGAAATCCGTACAGCAGCCGTACAGTCAGTTTCGGCACAGACTTCGAGGCAAAGGAGCGCAGATTTTGAGGAGAAGCAGCAGCTGGGTTTTCCGTACAGTCCGTACAGCAGTACGGCCGTACAGCTGGGCACAAAAATCGAGAAGCTCATTCAGCATTTAATGCTGTCATAAATGCTGTAAAATTTCTGTTTTGGGTTTTTCCTGTTTTGCACGTTTTCCAAGGCGGAGTGAATGCACAGAAATCGAGATAAGTATTGTTGTTTAGTTGCTGTAATTTCTGCCTCTCTGTAAAAGCATTTTTTCAGAAATAAGAAGGAGCTCTCAAGACTGGTTTTCCCCAAGAGTTGTAGGGGGTTTTTCCAGGGTCACCTTGACCAAAAATACTGAGTTATGATGTGTTGGAATGACTCGCTTTGTTACTCGCTGTTATTTTATTTCGCATTTACGCATTCTCGAAAAATTTCCGTAATTTGTGTTTTCAGCAAAATTTATTTTTCAGTTGTTGAATGTATGGTTATGGGAAAGGGCATTTAACTATTTTGGAGTAATAAGGCGAAAACTGAAAACCGGGGTGGGAAACAGAATTTTCTACAATTTTCCGAATATGTATATATATATATATATATATATATATATATATATATATATATATATATATATCTTCCTTTTTTTTCAAACAGAAAAGCATAAGTGCCATGATTGTAGAAGTAAATAGGACATGTTTCCTCGAATTATTACCTTCCATTTTTTGCAATTGATTGGTCTAGGAGAAGGGCATAAAACTGAACAATGGGCAATGAGGCCACATTCAGCTAGAGCGGAGAATTTTAAATGGGAAATCGAAGAGGAAGCTTGACCACAAGGATAACACTGGTTTTCTTCACAAACCTGGATGACGCCGATTTATTTTTGATCCGCTGAGAGCTAAGAGAGGAGACCAAAGTTGTGGCCCAGAACAGAGCGCAATTAGATGGATGATGCATATGTGCAAATTTTATTGTTAAATTGCTTTGGATTTTTTATTATTTTCACTTAGACAAAGTTATTATTTCATTTGAGTAGGAAAAAATCTAAGTTGCACGAAACGGGGAAACAGAAACAAGTTTCTGAAACGGGTACGGGTACGAAACGCAACCCCCCCCCCCCAAATTTTGGAAATGGGGAAACGCGATTATATATATATATATATTAGAATTTAGGACATTTAAGAAATGTTATGTGCAATCATATTAGGTGAGAGTCTTTTTATAAGTTGAGAGAGTCATCTAGAAGCATCCAAAATACACTTTCCACAATTAAAAAATTAATAAACACACAAACCCAAAAAAAGCTAAGAAAAATAAATTAAAACGTTGGAAACGTGCTCGTACGACCTAGAAACACATTTTTGTCCATACTGGGCATGTTAACCTGAAACAGCCCAGTACGGACAGAAACGCGTTTCCAGGCCGTACAGTATGGTGAAACGCATTTTCGTTTTGTTTTCGGGTTGAAACGCACCTTCGCCCAACGTTTCCTGCAACAGAGGAAAAAATAGTTACATTATGCATTCTCGTAGATAGCAAACCACAGCAATGCCAATGTGTCGTCGGGCCAAGGCAGAAAAATGTTTTCATGCCAAAAAAAACCCTAGACCATCTACAAACCTCGTCGAACCTAATTTTTTTCTTTTAAATTTGTGTTTTCGTTCAGGTTCAGGTTCGATCCGGTTTGGCTTCAGGTTCGACTTGTGATTCAATTCGAATCGGATCCGGGTTCGAGTTTGAGGGTTGCCGAACCTCAAGGAATTTCAATTCTTTTTTAGATTCGCCAAATTCCGAACCTGAAGGTTCAGGTTCGACGAACCTTGTGACTTAGCTCCTAGCATCTGAGGTTGGAAAGAATGCAACTTCGAATGGCTCCCTGATTGTTCCTCTGGAACTGGTGTGAAATTTTCACTCTGAAAATTGTTACTGCAGTAGTTGATTTATTTCACCTATCTATTATGATAAGTTATTTACAGATGCTTCAATAAATTTTGAAATAAACACAGTTGCAGTACTCAATCTAATCAAAAGCAGAAGAACAAATAGAACACATATACCACAATAGAAACAACCACATGAACACAATTATTTTTGGACAATTGTCCCCGGAAAAACCCAATGTGGGAAAACCGGTGCAGCAGATGAGGGTTTGTATTAATCTTTAGCGGCGAAAAGATCATTTACATAATTCATGAGGAGCATAATCAATAGCATACACCTTATATGAATTTTCCAGACAATCCAAAATAATTCTCGACACATGGGATTTCCTCCAACACCCTCTGCATCAATTTGCGTAGCCCCTCTGCGCAGTCACTACCTAGACTGCGTAAATCTGTGTGGAGGGCTAGTGATGCTGCTCAGTGTTGCCTTCCCTTCTTCTCTGTCTCTATTGACTTCTCCCTCCTCCTTCTGTCTCTACAACCACGCCTCTACAGACTCACGCTTTGAAATCGAATTCTCTTACTTCAGAATCGATTTCCTTCGTGTACTGAGAATGTGCCTGGCTTGCTTTCCAAATGACCCTCAAGCCTTCTCTTATAGTCTTCTCGTTGATGAATCAACGACCCAGATTATATCCTTAATCAATGGCTCAGATTAAAAGATGACTCGATCTTTGTTTTCTAGAAGAATCACACTCTGATTTATTAATACACTTTAACTATTTAATTTCCCTAAGTTTAGACTTAGGGATCACTTTAAAATAATTAATTATTTTAATAAAGCAAAATCTGAGTGGAATTTCCACAAACGATATTTGGGTTCTCTGGAATACTGTTGTCCAAGCCTCTCCTCAGAATTTGAGACCTGTAACACTTCCCGATGTTATAAAAATCAACACTCCCTCTTAGCGAGGAAAGTGTTCAAGCAAGGTACCAATTGTACTGCTCTGCTTCTAAAGCATCTGCTGCGCTGTTGATGTCTTGGCTGCTGCCTCTCACCTTTGCGCTGCTGCCCTCTGTACTGTTGCCTGTGACACTATCTCTGTCACTGCCTCATCCGTATTGCAGCTCTGTCTGTCCCTGTAGACCACCCATTTCTCTACTGGAAAGGGTTCTCGACCAACCCCATCTTTTCTCTAAAGTAGGTAAACTTAATCTTACTCAGAGCATTGGTGAGGATATCTACCACCTGTTCTCTTGTAGCATTGTACCTCAACTGTACCGCTCCTCGTTGGACAGTCTCTGATGAAGTGGCACCTGATGTCAATGTGCTTCGACTGGTCATGAAACACAGGATTCTCAGAGAGCTTGATGCAACTCTAGTTATCAAACAAAATTTCGGTCGGTTCCATCCTCTTCTTGAGTAAGTTCAAGAGCAGTTTACGAAGCCATATAGCCTCGCACGAGGCTATGCTTGCTGCCATATATTCAGCTTTGGTTGAGCTTAGTGTGACAAACTTTTGTTTCCTATTGCACCAGGAAGGCATTCATGATCTGAGACTGAAACAGTATCCACTAGTACTTTTCAAATCCACTGTGCTTCCAACCCAATTTGCGTCAATGAACCCACTCAACTGGACTTCATTGCCCTTAGAGTACTTCAACCAATACTCGACTGTCCCCTTCAAATATCTGAGAACATGTTTGGTTGTTGCCCAGTGAACCCTCCTTGGTTCCACCATGAACTAACTGAAGGTATTCACGGCATAACAGATGTCTCGTCTAGTGTTGACCAGATACATCAATGATCCAATGAGTTGCCTATACAAGGTAGGGTCAGCCTCATCATCCTTGGACATATATATCTTCTTCCAGTTTGTAATCATTGGCGTAGCCATGGGTCTACAGTCCTCCATCTGAAACCTCTTCAGGATCTTTGTAGTGTATCTTCCTTGCCCAAGGAAAATTTCTCCCTTTTGTTGCCAAACCTCCAAACCAAGAAAATATTGCATCTGCCCCAAATCCTTCATGCCGAATTCGGTAGCAAGATTCTCCTTGCAGTCTTTGATGAGTTTAGATGATCCAGTAAGGAACAAATCATCTACATATAATAACAATATTAGCGGCTCATCCCCTACTCTCAGATAGTAGAGGTTGGGATTTGTGTCGCTCTTGAAGAATCCCATCTTCTGCAGGTAGCTATCAATTTGCCCATACCATGCTCTGGGGACTTGCTTTCGTCCGTACATGGCCTTCTTAAGCCTACAAACATGAGTCTTATGCTCATGTGTCTCAAAGCCCTCTGGTTGTTCTATGTACACTTCCTCTTCTATCACCCCATTCAAGAATGTTGTCTTGACATCCATCTGGTGAATCTCCCATCCCATTTGCGCTATGAGAGAGATGACAAATCTTATTGAAGTGTACCGAGCTACAGGGGCGAAGGTTTCTTCATAGCCGATCCCTTCTTTCTGTGCATACCCCTTAGCCACAAACCTAGCTTTGAACTTCTCTATGTTGCCATCTACAACATACTTGATCTTGTAGATCCACCTTGATCCTACAATCGATCTATTCTAAGGTCTAGGGACTACTTCCCATACATCATTCGTCATGATGGAGCTATACTCCTCCACCATGGCATCTACCCACACCTAATGCTGAGCTGCCTCCCGAAAGCTAGAGGGTTCTCCGACCTATGATACTAGTGTCAGGTACCTGTCAGGTTGCCTACGTACCCTCTTTCCATCTCTAGGGGCTCCAACAAATTCTTTTGCATCCCTCAGAATTTGTTGGAGCTCTCTGCTCGTTCTCCCACTGGTAGTGGGTGGATTTGCCTGCTCTCCTGCTTGTTCTTCCTCTAAAGAACTTTCCTCATAATCCTTGTGTCGTGGAGAGGCACTTGAGCCATCCTCTTTAGGCCATTGAGGTTGTACTAGTGGATCCTCCTCAACCTGCATATATGTAGCCATTTCTCGAGATCTTCTGAAGGCCCTCTCCTCGATGAATTTCATGTCCGGCCTTACTACGATCAACCTGATTTCTGGAATATAGATGCGATAGGCCTTCACATTTTCACTGTAACCCACAAGATAACCCTTCTCCGCAGGATCCAACTTCCTCCTCTTCTCATATGGTATGTGGCAATACGCTTGTTGCCTGTGAACACACTCTCAGGAGTCACCTTCCCCAATGCTCTATGGGGCACCTTGTTTTGCACATACACAGTTGTATTGCAGGCTTCTGCCCACAGAAATTTGGGCATGTCTTGGTCATATAGCATCGCCCTTGCAGCTTCTACAATGGTTTTGTTCTTCCTTTCTGCAACTCCATTATGCTCTGGATTGTATGGAGTTGCCCATTATCTCTTGATGGTTTCCTTTGTGCAGAAACTGGTGAAGTCTTTATCAATATACTCTCCACCATTATTTGATCGCACCTGCTTGATCTTCTTTCCGGTTAAATTTTCTACCAGAGCCTTAAATCAATTCGAATCGGATCCAGATTTGAGTTTGAGGTTTGTCGAACCTCAATGAATTTCAAATTTTTTTCAGGTCACCAAATTTTGAACCTGAAGGTTCAGGGTCGACAAACCGTGTGACTTAATTCCTAGCATCTGAGGTTGAAAGAATGCAACTTCAAATAGATCCTTGATTGTTCCTCTGGAACTTGTGTGAAATTTTCACTCTAAAAATTGTTACTGCAGTAGGTGATTTATTTCGCCTAGTTATTATGATAAGTTATTTATAGATGCTTCAGTAAATTTTGAAATAAACACAGCTGCAGTACTCACTCTAATCAAAAGCATAAGAACAAATAGAACACATATAGCACAAATAGAAACAACCACATGAACATAGTTATTTTTGGACAATTGTCCCTGGAAAAACACAACGTGGAAAAACCGTTGCAGCAGATGAGGGTTTGTATTAATCTTCAGCAGTGAAAAGATATTTACAGAATTCATGACAAGCAAAATCAATAGCACACACCTAATATGAATTTTCCAGACAATCCGAAAGAATTCCCGACACATGGGATGTCCTCCAGCACCCTTTGCATCAATCTGTGTAGCCCTTCTGCACAATCACTGCCTGGACTGCATAAATCTGTGTGGAGGGCTAGCGTTGTTGCTCAGCACTATCTTCCCTCTGTCTTCTGTCTTCCTTCTTCTATGTCTCTACTGATTTCTCCCTCCTTCTGTCTCTGAACCCTGCCTCTATAGACTCACCCTCTGAAACCAAATCGAATTCTCTTATTTTAGAATCGATTTCCTTCGGGTACTGAGAATGTGCCTGGCTTGCTTTCCAAATGACCCTCGAGCCTTCTCTTATAGTCTTCTCGTTGATGAATCAATGGCCCAGATTATATCCTTAATCAATGGCTCAGATTAAAAGATGACTTGATCTTCGTTTTCTAGAAGATTCACACTCTGTTTTATTAATACCCTTTAACTATTTAATTTCTCTAAGTTTAGACTTAGGGATCACTTTCAAATAATTAATTATTTTAATAAAGCAAAATCGGAGTGGAATTTCAACAAATGATTTCTGGGTTCTCTGGAATACTACTGTCCAAGCCTCTCCTTAGAATTTGAAACCTGGAACACTTCCCGATGCTATAAAAATTAACAACTGGGAGGTAGTATGACAGACAAGAGGCACTCTACTATAGATCCATCCAGAGCTGATCTCTCTAAAGCTCTTAGAACATGTGGCCTGATGTGTCAGGGAAATTTAAATCTTTGGTGAGTTCTTTCGTGTGATTAATTCAATGTTTGGTACAGTTCAGGTGCAGAGTGTTCAGCTAAGGGGCTCAGCTGACCAATTAATAGTAATATCTGCTACATTTGACAGAATTTCTTTCTCACATGCCTACAGGGAACTAAACATGGATGCAGATGCTCTTTTTAAAACAGGGCAAGATCTGGCAGAAGATGTTATAAATGTTGATGAAGACAGGGATGTGACCACTCTCTCAACTGTATGCAATTTTTTATTTGTTTCTTTCAACTGTTATGGTCATTTCCAGTCTAGAAATGGATACTATTTTTATTTTGTTGGATTGTTCTGATAATACTTGGGACTGTTTTCTGCTTTTGAATGTGGAAAACATATCTAAATGTAGTATTTGGGTTACATTCAATGTAACCTGTATAAGAACTTTATGTCTTTAGATCATGATGCACGAAATTGGTGATGTTGAGTCTTTCTGTTAGTTGCTCTAGATAGCACGGACTGTTTCAAGAGTGCAGGATGCACATTACAAGTTATTTCCATTCCTTAGCCGAATAGAAATGACAATTTTTTTTCTTTGGAAGAATAGTTATCAAAATACAAAAAGAGTGAGCAAAATTTCCCATATTTCTAAACAGTTGCAATAAGTAAATACAGATTTCTTTGAACCAAAACCCAATAATAATGGTACTAAGACTTAGACCACAAACATGAAGGTTAAACAGATTGTAACCTCACCACAATTGGCAATTTCAAATACAATTCAAAGCTTCTCCAGATATATCAAATTATCATTTCAATATGAAAAAATATTGAGACTAATAAAATATGTTGTTTTTTCCGTCTAAATACAATGGCAAGTTTCATTTTTATCCAATGTTCGACCAAGCTTCCGTGACGGGGAAACTCGGGAGCGGGGATACGCACAAGGGAGATGTAAATAAGCAACCCCAAAATTTAGGAAAATTTCAGGGAAACGGGGGGACGTCAGAGCCATAAAAATTATAAAATTATTAAAAATTAATATATAAAAATAAAAAAATAAAATCCCAACAATATATTAATAACTAAATTAGTAGATAGTAAATCCTATTAATTATGAAATGCACATCTAAATATGATCATCATTTCGTATTAGACTATTGTGAAGTAAAATTATCATTAGACATTTCTACAATCATCAATGTAAATCTAAAAATAAATTACTAAATTGAATCTATCATTTGACATTATGCAATGTTCCATCTAAATTCATCATTTGGCAATGGGCATTAATATTATGCAAGGTACATCTAAATTAAATTCATCATTTGACAATTGAAACTATGCAATGCACATAGAAAATTAAATTCATCATATGACAATGACATTTGAAGTCTAAAACAGTCATAGAAAACTGAACTAAAAATAAACATAGAAAGCAGTGAAATACAAAAAATGTTTTTTTTTTTTAAATTGTTATTAGCGAAAAAATTCGGGGGACGCGTCCCTTTTGCATCCTCTCATTCCCCCCCCCTCCCCAAAACCCCCCTCCCCCAAACAAGAGAGACGCATTTTGTCACCAGAAAAGCACCCCCTAGAGTTTCCCCAAGTTTTCCAAAAAAAGGGGACGTGGGGAAAGTTTCCCCAGGAGTTTCCCCATCTCAAGAGCGTGGGGGAGCGGAGAAGCGCATCCCCCACCCTGGGGAACGCGTTCCCGTGGAACACTGTTTTTATCCTGGAAGGATTCATTTCCCGACTGGAAAACATGAACGCTAGAAATTGAGAATGAAACTTATGATGATTAAAGTCACCTAGGCATGACTCGTAATGAACGCCAAGAAAAAATATAAAATTATTATTATTATTTTTATTTGAAACATTAAATTAAAAATTAAAAATAAAAAGCATTGATCTCTAAAGCTTAGAAGGTTCCTAAAAGATGCTTCAAGAGACAATATTTCATGACCTTCTTGATCTATACTTACAAAGTTTAATTTTCCATTATAACCATAAATAACTAAATATATTACAAACAATTCACTTCTGATGAATCCTCCAACCAGAAAAAAACATGGCAATTTATTGCTTCTACAAATTACTACCATTCACTATGGCGCCCAGACTCTGATGTTAGAAGCTCAATATACTACTCTGATGTTCAAACATTAATGATTTCATACTACTCTAGAATTACATCTAAACCTTATAATATATTAAATGATGAACATAATTAATTTCCCTCATCTTACAAGAATGGCCTCTCGCATCCAAGTTGTATATGAAGTTAACAAAGTTGACAAACAATATACTGAAAAGGAAGAGAATAATACCTCTGGACAAACGTGAGAAGGGATTGGTGCCATATCACAGGCATTATACGTGTTTCATTCAAAAATCTCTTGAAGTGTTCAAAAACAGCATCCAACACTCGATATGGTAAAGCATACTTTTTGTCCAATAGAAGCTTTATAAAGTAACTGCCACCAACAACCAAAACATGCATTGTTATTCAAGGAACCCATATAAATTCAAGTCAAAGCATATCCATATTGAAATGAAGTATGATCCCAACATTCAATAGCCAAATGCAAATAGCTAAGTAAAAAGCATAGAACATCAAAGTAAGATGACATGACATCAATACATGCATGCATAACATATATGTGTTAAGCAATATGCAACTAGGGAAAAGAAAAGATCATCAAGGACAATGGGGGCTTGGTTAGATACAATAGCAAGGATGCTCCAAAGCTCAATATCCTACATAGATAAGATAAGAATTTTTTTTGTCCAACAAGTAAACATATATAGATCAATGAGATTGTTAGGTACATCAAAATCGGCACACGATGGAAGTACAAATGTATCTCTTACAAAAGCAGATCTAATCTGTAAGATCCAAAATCTAACAACCAATAGTAAAGTACAGTGAAAGGAACCACAAAGAAGCATTGTCAACATTCAAGACCTTGAGACCCTTGAATAATGTCTCGACTCTCAACTAAAGGTACCTAAGAAGAGTGATCAATGTCTGCTGCTGCCATCACCAAAAATAAGGAGGAGAAGGTGCTAACCTCTAAGTTTATACTCGTAGTAAAGAAGTATCTCGTACCATCCGTGACTGAAGCAAAGAAACTCTTGATGGAAAACTTTCCAGACAAACTGGAGTTCAAAAGATCTGGAAGAATAGGTCTGTGATGTGTCTTGCTTCTTAGAAACTACCCCCCACCCCTTCCTAAGATCAGGAGGAAGAGGAATGTTTGTTGTGACCAAATGAGTTGTACCAAGTCCAAACTCAACAACACCGCAACAATCTACCAAGCTAAGGTCGAATGTCAATCCATGATCTCATGGATCTACAAGCTAAGGTAGTGTTGCACTGAACATACCTCTTAATGCGACTATCTCTAAACACCACAAAGGAGAAGGTGATTGGCTTGATAGTGTTCAATGGGGGGAAGCAATCTGGCTAAAGAAGATCTAATCTGGGAGCCTGCCTCATGTACAAGGATAGGAACCATCGATCTAGATATTTGAAGAAAATGAAGACAGAAGTTTGAGACCCCTTAAAGTAACAATGGTGATGGCACTAGATCTCATAATAAATGGGGCAACAAAAAATGAACTACTCCTCCATCTTAGTCTCCTCTAAATAGCAAAGAAACCAAACCATATCCACTTGTGGGATGTGAGGAACAACATCCATCAGAAGCCAACGTGAACCGTCCAGAAACTAGCCTAAAGAGATCCTAAGTGCGTGTATCTAATGGAAAAGTACATAATATGGTCTAAAAAAGAAGTCATCCCTCATCTTCATTAAGTGATCTACATAGAATGCCTTCATGGATTTTAGCCTGTCAAATGGATCTACCCAAGTGACCTTGATGTATTGTGTGTATACATCTTCTCTAATAACTATTTAACTTCTGCATGTTTGAAGAGGGTTGGCTAGGGGCATTTAGAGAGTATCTGAATGGTGAAATTCAATCCATCAAGATGCCTAGAGACCGTAATAGGTCAATAATCTTCGTAAAACCAAAAATGGGCTCACCAGCAATAACTAGTCGAGGCAATTACCTTTGAGAAGCACTGCACAAGGTAAGGGTATTGATCTCTACCAATCACTAAATCGACAATCTCCAACACCACCAACCCCCCACCCCCCTCGTGAAGTAGTGAAACCAGTCCAAAAACAGTCTCGAACTAGAATGGGTGGTCTATGAACTTTACTGGAATAATGTGCTAGGGAACAACCCCCTTTGCCCATCTTGGCCCAATCCTTCTCTAATAAACTAGGTCCTCAAACTTCAAAGTCAAACAAGATTATGGGCATCATAATACAATCCAGAAGGTCCCTGTTGGAAGCAATGTCCACAAAGTGGTAATGAAAACACCGTCACTCAATAAGGGCTAGAGAACCATAGATCTTGTTGATTCAAGGTCAGAGAACATGTCTCAATCCAAATCAAGGCCCTAAAAACTAAACCCCCAAGTAGGTCTGGAAGTAGAAATGGTACATAGTACATTCTTTGATCTGTTGAAGATCATAACCTTGGTTTTAACAAGGTTGACTGTCAACCAACAAAGATCACAAAAACTAAATAGGCATTCAGTTGTCTCTATAGACAACACTAAGTGGAGGTCAACAAGACCACGTCATGTACAAAGAGGAGGATGGAGATTAGAACATAGTGAAGGAGACACCCATCCCTGGGCTAGATATCATCATGTAAGAAGGATTCCAGCTTATTGATATATGTCCTGAACAATGTGGGGAAAAGAGGGCATCCGTTTTTCACCCCAATGATGCTGCCAACGAAATCAAATAGTCCATGCATTATGCAAATACAACAAATGATATGTTGATTTTTTTGTGTAGCATCAAGACGTATTCCCACATGCCAAAATGGCCTTCTGAGTCGGCCTAAGAAGAATATTAAGTATGAAAAATAAAATTATTATTCCTGGCCTTCATGTAGGCCCCAAAAAGACAAGTCAACCCCACCATATGAATGGGTGTGAGTCGTGACCTTTGGTCAAAACCCATCTTGTTTGACCACTATAAATATCAACTCAGCCTCCTTATTTGGAACAATACACAACAAAACAACCTCTCTATTTCTGATCCACACATGTGAAGTCAACATAAGAAGAAGACCAAAGTTTGACCAAGATCTGAAGCTGCCATCCACAAGCGTTGACAAATCTATTATGCTCTGTTTGACTGCGGAGGCTGCTGTTTGACCGAATCTTGGACTGGTTTTGACTAACTAAAAGGTTGTGTTGACCAATGTGGAAAGAGTCGAACTTGGGAATAAATCGGCAAGGGTCCAAAAATTGAAAAAGTCATTAAAAGTTGGGAAAATCATGAAAAAATCGGCAAACACTCAGCAAAATTTTAAAAGTACAAAAATTTTCATTTTATTTTAAATTTTTAGCATCTAAAGTATCCACAACATTAGATAAATACATTGCCACATAAATATGAAAAGAAAGCTAATATATAAGATGTATAAGAAGTCTAGTGCTACATCACATATCAACAATGAATCAAGTCCTGAATCCTGAGTCCCAACTCAGTCTCAAGGGTCAAAGAATCAACAAAAAATATAATATGTATGCAATCATCATGAGTCATCTACATGTCATAAACTAATTAGTCACTGAGTTCCTCTACCCCTTTTACGGAAATAGGTAATGGCTTTGCCTTTTCCTCTAGAGGAAGAAGGCCTTGCCCCTGGGGCTACAAATGGACTCTACTGTGCTCTAGAAGCAAAAATAGGTCGCCACTGTCTTTTGTTGCTGCCCATGCTAGCCACCACCTCCTCCTCCTCCTCTACCTCTCTCTCCCCTACAGTTACTACCTCCTCCAATGCATCTGGATCCACCTCTTACCAATTAGGCATTGATGATTGAATCCATGATAGGCCTATCAGTCTCAACGCTCCATGCAGCAGTGGTGTCAATATGGTGCAATGAGATGGCTTCCACGTTAAGCAGTGGACAAAACTCCAAATCCATACCACAAAATTGGTAAATCTCCTCCTCTTGGGCAATGACAAACTCCTCCTCTCTCCGCAAGCTCGAATAGCAAAGGTTTGAGTGCAAAACTGAGTGAAAATTTTTAACTTTCCCCAACTTATACGTGGCCCGGTCCTCAATCATGATTTTTTCTTTCAAATTGCAATTTTTATCGGGAGTTTATTGATTAAATCGCGAACTTTTCAAATTTGAAGAACTCGACCGCTAACATCAGCAAGTTGAAAAACTTGTGATTTCCAGATGTTATCGGGATTTTTTAGGGAGGTTTTCCACAGGTATTGACCACCGAAATTCAGACCTGTTTTGACCACAGTTCTGGGCACTTTGACAACAGTTGACTGCAGGCTACTTTGACCAGCTAATATTAGGCTGAATTTCGGCCACTTTGACCAGAGTTGACTTCCATACAGTTTGAAGGACTTTGATCAGCATTTTGACCAAGTTGGATTGGTATTTGTGCTTGGAAATTGGCACAAATTTCTAGACAATTTTTATTGTACACTTTGCTGAAGATTGAATTCTCCTTAGAAGAAAAGTTAGCTGGATTTTTCCTAGGGTACTTTTGTTGTCTCTTGGCGCTTGGTTGTCTCTTTATGGTCCTACTGTTATTATTGCACTACTGTTGAGATTTTCTATGTATAATTGCTTAATGATATAAGTGACATAACATAACTTGAGCATAAATCGTTGGAAGTAATTATCAAAATAGAAGATCAGTTTCTATTATAAGAAAATTCAGCATGATAGACTCATAAAGAAGCATAATAGCAATGAGCAGAGTCTCCAAGACACCAATGTATCTAAGTCTCTAGAACAGCGCCTCCCTTGGGACCCATTCAAACGTCTTCTGAACGTCAACAAAAAAACAAAAGACTTTCAAAGTGCAGCATCTTGCCTCCTCTATGATGGCTTGGAAGATGAGGATACGATTTATGGAGTGGTACAAAAGACAAAAAATAAACCTGAACCTTCGCTTGAAGAAGCCTTCTATCAAGTAAGTACTTAGCAAAAAATCAATGAAGGGAAGTAGCATACAACTTAGAAATTTGACCAACCATCATCATATGATAGTTATTTGGTTCAGCACTAGACTCTAATTTCTAGATCAAGTTGAGAGTGACAATACCATGCTGGTGGAAACCTTCAGCAAACAACATGGTTAAATAGATTAGCAATATTTTGAACTAAGGAATTAATACCCTGTTTTAAAAGCTCTGCTTGCAAAACCCTCACCACCTCCTACTCTATTGGCAATTTTCTCACAAATCCCCTATCAGATCAGTGTCCAATAAAACATAATAGGAAAATGGCGAGAGGTGACAAGGACATGAGCCTACCCAAGAACATCAAGAAAGGCACTGTTATCGCAAAATCTAGCAGGCCTAATGCAAAGCCCCACTAGGCAATCTAGGTATTATGGCAAAGACATCAGCCACCATTGTCATACCCGCAGCATTTCTCCTGTTCTTTAGTGGTTAGATGTTATCCCCACAAGGGAGGCTTCCAAGCCAAATGGATCTCTAAGGAGCTTGCAGACAAATCTCCTAGAAAGGTCTTTAATAAAAGAGGGTTCAACAGTGATAAGAGTCTAATGGTTTTGGGAGAAGGTACATGTAAAGCCTTGAATGAAAAGATAAGAGCTGCAAATGTTTAAGTACACTTTCCACCAACCACAATGAACTAAAGGAAAGATGTTACATGCTAGGGTTTTTATGGTATTCAGATTTACAGCATGCAATAGCATATAACAGCAAAAAAATGGCCTCTAAATGATAATATCAACAAAGGATTAAAGGCTATCTAAGAGGTAAGCAAGGAATACGTCAACTTTGGGTTTTTAAGGGTAATAAATGCATAGAACAGCAACATAAACCCTAGACGTCAGCCCCAAACTTGGGGTGAAAAAATGCAATAAATGCTAGATTTTGTTAAATTCTTTTATAACAGATTTGATTTAATTTACTTTAACAATTTATTAAAAACCCAGAAAATATTTATCTCAAATGTTTCTAAAATTGCTAATAAAATAAACAGACTAGTATATTAAAACAGAAAATAAAATGTGGCGAAAATAAAATGGAGAGATCAATCGAACTACAGCAACAAATTTGTACCCAAGACAAACTTCCTTCCTATTATTACACTCTGGAAATTTGTGGGTTACACCCACAAAGAATAAATAAAAAAAATACAACTACTCAGAACCTAGAAACTCAACCCCACTAGGAAAATCGGCCTCAAAGAAATCAGACCATGGAAATCAACCCTCCTGAAGAAACTCGGCCCTGCAGAATTAGACCTATCTCACCAACAAATTGGCACCCTTTCTTCCCACCTCATACAGTCTCTGCATACTTGAGAAAATCAGCCTCTCTGGATATTTCAGCCTCCTCCACAATTTGACACTCCTCTTCAGCTACTTGGGCTCCCACTTTCCTGAAATTGGCCTCCATGAATTTCTCCCGAAATTCCCTGTTGCACTTCTCATCACTTCTCTGCAGTCTAGTCAACCCTCTCGCTTTAGAGAAAATAGTTTCCTCCACAATTGTGTGCCTTCATCTCTCCTTAGGGTTATTTTATAATTTCATTAAGCCAAAATCCCTTACAGTAATCTCCTAAGTGATCAATAGCTAGGATTAAATCAGAAACATCACTTGAGATCAACAATTGAGATTATATCAAAGTCACTAAAATCATTTAATTATTTATCCTTAGAATTTGGCCTAATAGTATACAATAATTAATTAAATTAATTATTGTACTTTTCCAAAGTCAACCTTTGGAAAGAAATCATAAAATCACTTACTCCACCAAGCAAGCACCTAAAGGGACAATCAAATACCTTCTACATGCTAAGACACCAAGCCAATGTGAAAGACCTTCCGAGGCTACAAAAATCAACAAATTTTGCTTCCCAAATATTAACCAACCTAGATCCATCTTAACTCTAGATCTACAGAGCGTCGAGAGGGATCAAATATCTTGAGGTGCAAACCTCTAAGATGGATCTAGACTGGTTTAATTATTTATTTTATTTTATTTTTATTTTTGTTATTTTATTTTATTTTTATTTTTATGTAATTTAACTGAGTCAAAATGTTTTATAATGATTATAATTATTATTTTGTTATTTTATTTTAATTTTCTTTTTACTTTTATGCTAAGTTGCACGAAACGGGGAAACGGAAACGAGTTTCCAAAATGGGAAGAGCGATATAAAACCCGACCTCCCCAAATTTTGGAAACGAGGAAATGCGGTATATATATATATATATATATATATATATATATATATATATATATATAATTTAAATTTATATTAGAATTTAGGACATTTAAGAAATGTTATGTGAAATCATAAAACATGCATGATAAATTCAAAGCATAAACTATTACAAGTTACAACACATTTACTCATGAATGATAATGGACACAATGAAAATAGCAATATCGGAATATCCAAAACTAGCTTTTATTATATATCAAATCTCAAAATCAGCCTTTATTATATATATGTGGCCGCAAGTACAATAAGTCAAAAGACTAACACTCATTATCAGAATCCTCATCAAATATAGTAGCAGAATCATGCTCAACAGTGAATGGTGTAGTTGAAGAAGATGTTTAGCCAATTCCACTTCCATGATCCTAGTCCTCAATATTCAAGGCAGCAAGAGAGAGATCCAAATCAGGATTTTCTGGATCCACATCCCATTCTTTAGAAGGGATATTCTTGACCCCTACGAGATGTAAGGCAAAGGTTGGAGTGCACATAAACAAGATCGTCTACATTCTGTGAGCCCAACCTGTTGTGCTTCACAGAATGAATAAAACCATAGGTGTTCCAATTCCTTTCTGCTAATGAAGAGCTTGCCACTTAATGAAAGGAGGCGAATGGCAAGGTTTTGCAAATGCACACCATTTGCTCCGTGACAAATCCACCACCTAACTGGATCCATGGTGCTTCTCTCCTCCAAAGATGATATATCTGAATAATCATCTATTCCTCCAGCAAAACTAGCAAATTCTTCCTTCACCTCCCTCTGTAGATGAGCTAGAAAAATTCTCATAAGGGTTTTTTTCACCCCATTAGCCACTTCTCTATCCTTAATGGGTGCATTCCTCTTCCCATTACTTTGAGCAATAAGTTCCTCATCATAAAATTTTGGGTTCAAGACATGTGCTAAAGAGTGCAATGGAGTGTTGAAATTGTTCCACCTATCAACAACGATTTTCTTGATTAATTCAGCAAAATGATCATCTACAAAAAAACATTGAGGAGACTCTTGTGAAATGATTTCCATAGTTTTCTCAACCATGGAATACATGCCATCATATACCTCTCCTAAGAAAGGTTGGTCAGTGCCAGCGTTCCGAAGAAGCTCAAATGTAGGGGTTGTGAACATTAGCAAGAAATCTATCTTGCTCCACCAATCCTCATCAAGGCACAATCTATGCACCATATATCCCCGCTCTGAATCTGCCTGTCTCCACTCAAACCAAAGTTGACTCACCACCATAGACACTAATGCTTGCTTAACCTCAACAAGGCGGCACAACATTATGAAGTTTGAGGCATATCTTGTCTCAACAACTTTTAACAAGTCCAATTTGGAGTACTCACAAAATATTGCTTGAAACTGGTGGTGGTTGGTGAAGAATTTAACAATCTCCCTTGCTTCCCCTGTGAGTTCCTTTATCCATGGGACTTTATTGTCGAACTCCTCTAAGATTAGATTCAAATTATGGACAATGCAAGGTGTCCAAAAGATGTGGTCATACCTCCCCTCAATAATCAAACCTGCAACTTTGCATACTCGTGCATTATCTGTGATAACTTGCACCACCCTGTTAGGACCTACTTGTTCAATAGATTTGATAATAACATCAACAATGAATTGTGCATCTTTTATCTCTCCCAAGCAGTCTTCCGCCTTTAAAAACATTGCTCCTTTTGGTAAAGTGGCAATGATATTTATCAATGGTCTAAGCCTTGTATCTTTCCATCCATTTGAGACTATGGTAACCCTAGAGCTACTCCAAAAAGAACGAATTGGTGATAAGACATCCTCCACAAGATCCTTCTCTTTGAAAAGTTGAGTTCTAACTTTCTCATAGTTAGGCCCTTCTAACTTTCTCGTTGTTGGGCCCCTTGCACCCTTGAGGAGCTTTGTTAACTGCCGTTATCATATCTTGCCAGTAAGGAGAGCGAACAACATTAAATGGGATACCACATGCATAGATGCACCTAGCCACTCTAGAATCAGCTTCTTCTCTTGCTTGCACATTCACCAGTTTAGCAATTTTGCTATCTTGAACTGTACTGGATGCCCCTCTGGATGGTGGTTGTTCTGGTTGTTGAGTGGCTCTCCTCTTCCTTGCTTCAACTACAATCCTTGGCTCAATGTTTGTTGGATTTTTAGCTTGACTAAGATCATCATGCTTTCTTTTAATTCCATCCGCCTGATCTTGCTCTCTTTGATATTCCCTCCTCGCCATAGGGTTTGATGTTTTTATGCAACTTGCAATCCCTTGTCCTCCTCCATGAAAAAGATGTGCCTTCACTCTTGGGTAAGAGCCCTTGTAAGAATTACTACAAAGATTACATCGACATTCCCATGAGCCACCACCTCCACATCTTTGCAGCTTCTCAACATGCCTGCAAAGAGGATAATATTTAGCCCTTGGGTTGGCCTTGGGGTTTGAACTTGAACCTTGGATTGAAGCCATTGTTGCAAAAAAATTAAAAAAAACAAATCCGTAAATAAAAAACGTTTTTTATAATTTTGGTAGCATAAACCCTCGAAAAATAGACGAAACAAAGGGAAAGAACCAAGAAATTGAATGCTTCTTACCCAAATAAATTTTGTGTAGCTGAAGCTACCCCAAAATGCCAAAAAAACAAGGGAAATATGGTTGTAGATGAGCCAAAAACCAAGAATGTCGTAGTTGGAAACATCGCACTCCAAATCTACTTTTGAAATCTCTTTCTCTTGCTGTTCAAATCTCCTTTGCTCATTGGTGAAAACACCCTAGCCGAAGCACTGCTCTCTTCCTCCTTTCTCCTTGCTAAAATTGTCGCGCTTCACCAAGTGAAACGACTTGCTCAATTCGTGTGATGAGAGAATGAGGCGAATTGTCTTTTTGTAAGTTTAGAAAGCCATCTAGAAGCATCCAAAAGACAAAGTGAAGAATTAAAATAATATTAAAACACACACAAACCCAAAAAAATAAAAAATAAAAACCCAACTTAAATCGCTTTAGGTGGAAGGAAACGCGACCGTATGGCCTGGAAACGTGTTTCCGACAGTAATGGCAATGTTTCCCATACGGGAAAACGTACCAGTACGGCCGGAAACGCGTTTCCAGGTCGTATCGTATGCGGAAACGCATTTCCGTTTCGTTTTTTGGGTGAAACGGGGGTGATACCCACGTTTCCTGCAACATAGCTTTTATGTAATTTGACCAAGTCAAAATGTTTAACAGGACAAGACTAAACTTACAACATCTCTTCCATACTACGCTGGAGAGCACCTCTCAGTGCAATAAATGCACTTTACACCTAAAGGACAATAACATATAGGAACAAAATTGCTTTTAAATGCAAATTTACACCAAACCCTAACCCTAGTTACCCAGAAATAAAGGAAAGATAGAAATTTTAAAAGGTGATCCCATAACTAGACTACTACCTCTATTTGATTAGGCAACGGAGTCAAACAAGGTGAGGTCAATGATAGGACTTGGATGAAAAGGGAGGAAGACTAAATAGTTTCTCTTAGGAACCCTAGCAACTTCTCTTAGTAGGAGATTTCAGATCAAACGATGCATGCAACAAGTTTTGTTGATGGATTCTTGAATGGAAAATTTTGCATAACATATAGAAACAAGATTTCATGAAAGACTTTGCACTTTTTAATATGGCATCATATTAACCCTAATTTTCATAGCTTTAATATGGCATGATAAAAACCCTAATTTTCATAAAATAGCATGCAAAATTGAAGAAGAATGAAAATAAACTCACACCATTCAATCAAAGAATCACTTCATCAATCCAAAGTTAGTCTCTCCATGCAAAAATACCACTCCCGAGATAATTTGCTCCATCAATCGTGCATTAGATCCAAGAGAAAAAGAGAAGACAACTAGTACGCACTCATTCAAGGGAATAGAAGAGAGTGTGTCATGATGAATAAGTGGAAATGACTATCCTTATATGAGGGAAACCCAAACATTTTTCACTAATTTACTACAAAAAGCCCTAAAAATTTGCTTGAAAGGTTCAATTAGGCGAAAAGGTCACAAGTCAACCTCAAGATAGCATTATAAAATGACGTAGCCAACAGGGCTTAGAGATGTAGTAGTTTATCACTCATCAAGGTTGCGACATTCATAAGTTTCTTTATGTAGATAGCGCATAAAATGCTCAAGAACTGGGTCATGGCTAATGAGAGGGGTAGAGATCATGCAAGGATTCTTCCCACGTGTTAATTATATGTCCTAACCATTTTCTGCATTTTTTCATTTTCTTTAAAAAGTGGTTTTCACGCTTTTATCTTTATTTCAGTTGAACCAATTTCTTAGGCCAAATTTTTGGACCTTGACTCAAGGATGAGAATATAGGGTGCCAACCCCAATAACCAACATTAATCAACCCAACGAATGGAAGTAGATACAAGGGAAACATGGAAGGTGGCAAGTATGGATTACCTTGGACACGTTGTATCAATCAGTGCATCCTATTAGTGCCCCTCCTAGTACTGGAACAAAAGGGCACCAGTGGAGGTCACACTAGGCTAGTGGCAAAGGATAATCACCCAGGTGAAGCATGGGAACAAGGGTACAATCAAAAGCAGCGAGTCATCCAACTTGGCATATGATCCATATTCGTATGCCCCAAACATTAAATGAAAGGACATGATTACAAAAATGGTTAGTGTACCTTTTGATAGATGACCCACCTCCTTCAAGAAGTATTTTAGATAGGAGACAGCACTAACTAGAGCATAGGTGGAAAGTTCTGAGATAAATCTATCTATGGATCATCATAGTGATGCTAGTTGGGGCTGAACAATAGGTAGAAAAATTTTCTCCCAAGGGATACCCACTTTTCGTGGGTAACATCTGGCTCCTACTTGGGGACATGTGCTCACCATAGAGCGCGTGATGCATGTGCTCGAACGAGGACTGCATGAAAATCCCTGATGCTCGCTAACCTGTTACATGTACACTCAAAGCAACTTGTTCATAGCAACAAAGCAAGGTGTTGATCGTCACCCTTGCAATAAAGGAGAATGATAATAAATAAATGTTAGCTAAAATAAAGGATAAAATCTATCTACTATGCAAGCAAATATCAACATATAGATAATAATAAAAACACACAATCCATTGTAGCTACCTATTACTAAGCACATCAAGTTCCATTATAAAGGATGACGTGCTTGCCATCCATTGGTGATGACAAAAGCACTCCATCAAGTTTGGATATATACAAGTAATCAACACCCATCTTTCCATGGACCTTATCTATATAAGGGTCCTCCTCATCAACAACGACATGATCATTGGCATGGAAATCTTCTCCTTGCCTCTTGACCCATTGTTTCTTCTTGTTTTTTATTCTTTGCTTATTCGCTTTGGAGGAAGGTAAATGATTCACTTGACAAACATTTCCTCCAATTCCTTCATCAACCTTTGGCTTCCCCCGAATACTAGGCTCAAAGTGTTTCTATGCCACTTGTAGGTGAGAATGGTGGCTAAACTCTTTGTTTCCATAAGCCCTATATTGCATAAAGAGGCTTTCCACTAGGCTATCTAGATTTTGCAGTAACAGGCACTCATATTGGTACACATGGAACGGTGATCAAGGTCATGGGGTAGACTATAATATTGAGGAAAAGGGTGCACCAAATGGTTTTGGGAGAATGTTGAAGGGCATAGATGTTTGTGGAACGTAGAAAGATGTTTCTCCCCTTATGGGCCTATTACCCACCTAAAGTGGGTAACCCATGGGAGAAAAAATTTCTCCTAACTTGACATCCAACCAATCAACATCCCTATGATGGCCAACAGATAGCTTTTAATCAAAACTCTCCACTTATGCTCCAATCAACTCGCCCATTTGACATGCTTCTTAAAGGAAGGCGGGTCATATGTCAGAGGGTACACTAACCATTCATGTAATCATGTGCTTTCATTTAACGTTTTAAGTCATATTAATATGGATCGCGGAACGAGCTGGAAGATTGACCGCACTTGATTGTACCATTGTTCTCATGCTTCACTTGGGAAGTTATCTTTCACCCTAGTCCAATGTGACCTCCCCTAAGGTCCTTCCTTCAGGAGGGGCACTAATAGGAGGAACTGAATGAAGGAACGTGCCCAACGTAATCCACACTTTATCCACATCCATTCTTTTGGTTGATCATCATTTGTCATTAGGAGTAGGACCTTATATCCTCATCTTTGAGTCAAGGCAAGGATATTTTCCTTAAGAGGTTGAAGCAACTAAAAGAACGATATAAGCATATAAAGCCACAATAAGAAAAATGCAAATGATGGTTGGGACTTAGTAAGCCCATAGGCAAAAGCCTAGCATCAGCTCTACCCCCTCATTAGCCATCAAAGAGTTCCTCAACATTTCATGTTACATCCAAAGGAACTCTTGAATATCCCAACCCCGATGACTGAGAAACTGCTACATCTTTAAGGGGTATTGGAAAAGCATAGAGCAATCTTGGTCTCTTAGGCTCTGTAAGAATATATATAAATCATTAAAGTAAAAGGCAAACCAAAGAGGTGGAAAAGAAAGAAGACTTAAGGGGTAACTCGTGCCTCCACAATAGCTCCCTCTTCTCATTATAGTACTAAGAGATGTTGGACCCCCTATAGAAGGTACCATGGATATGGTCATCTTCCTTGAAGTCTTGCCCACTCCATCACCATTATTATCACATGCACATATGGATTGATGACTTTACCCATGAAATTTCATTTCCCTTGTGGGGCGGTAGCACCTAATAGATCTAGAAGTATAACCATCCCTAACACAAGTGTGGTAACTTGCCTACAAATCCTAAGCTAGAAAGGCATTGGAAGGCCAGGTTTGTGTGAACTATTTCTATGCCCCTAACATTGAATATGGCTCACAATGATACTATAATGGTTTTTTTTTTCCATGATGATGTTGATCTCACTTGATCTTGAAGTTGTGTTTCAAGTGGTTCTACTAATGCAGTAGAGAACCTTTCAGGGAAGACTTGATACTTATCCAACACCTTTCAAAGGACAGTTTTCCCATGGTTGAGACCAAATATGACCTAGGCTACTTGGATGTAGGAAGCGGGAGCAGGGAGCGACATTTTAAAAAGTTTCCGGGTCGAGACTCGAGAGCAATTTTGGGAGTGATTTCTATATAATATATATTTTTATATATTTTGATGCATATATGTCAACCCAAACATGTAGAATGATGAATTAGTGATAAAAAACATAAGAACATGGATTAAACCATATAACCATTCATCTAGTAGTTATACCTTCATCAACCACAAGTCCACAAATTACAAGTTTTCATTTATATAACATGTAAGGCCATATATAGGCTCTATATGGCCTCTACCATCCAAAAAAATCATGCTACCACAAATACCTACATATCATCAAAATCATTGCCTATCTTGGGATCTTTGTCAGTAATATCACCCTCTAAGCATTAACATAAGATAGAAAAAACGTAGCATGTCAAGTCGAGATTTTTTTTGAGTGATGGGTACATTTTTAGTAGGTCATGATAGAGGAGTTTGACAACCAATGTCACTAACATCAAGGTACATAGAGGGTTTGGTGCTTCTGATTAAATACAAGTTTCATACCTTGGTACATGACAAAATCCAACGGAAACATTGCAATTCCCCCAACCCTGAAAAATTGGTAAATTTGTTGGATTTTGAGTAAGATCTAAAAGTCTACTTTCTCTATATGAAATCCATGACGTCTAAACCACTCTCAAACATCTTAAGTCATTTCATGGTAATTTGAAATAATTTAAAAGAATGAAAATGAAAGATAAAGGAGAATGTCACTTTGTACTTTAAGAATTTAACATTACCATGAATTACATATCAATACTAGGGCCATAGGCTTAAATATTAGGCTGCCCCACTCAAAAAAAATTGTTTCCAATCTTCAATAGCTCCCTCTATCGCTCCTGAATTGGTAGGGAGCACATTTTTTTTATGGAGCACGCTCCCGAAATTGGAGTGAATTTTGGGAGTGCACTCTCGAAATTGCTCTAGCTCAGAGCACACTTTGAGAGCAGATTCGGGAGGGGGCACTCCCCCGTAGCCTTAGATATGACCTAGTAGCCCTAATGTTTCCTTCATGAGATGGATGTTGGGATTTGATGAGGCTCCACATGGTTGTATGCCCTTGCAACACTTTCATATGTTGAAACAATATACCAGGAAACCAAGGCGTTGGCATATTTGATGATGTGCTCTAATGGACCCAAGATGCCCCCAAGTTGGCCTTGACCCTACTTGATGGTTCTTGCCTTGTTCCAAAGCCCAGATGAGAATGGTTCTCACTGAGAATGATTCTAGGACATCATGCCCATGTGCCAATGCTTGCCTCAGAGTCTACCACATCACCCCCATGTGCCTTAGAAGGGTGACATGGGCCTTACTGGAGATGATATCATGGTTGAGGAGTTATTTGGAGATACACCCATGTACTTTGATGACTTCTTAAAGTGAGGAGCAACTCATGAGCCTCTTTGTCACTTGCTTGATGAAGACTGGACATTTTGAGAGGATGACATCATCATGGAGAGCCTTTATTCCCACAATTGTGGACTATTTTGATGCATTTATCATGTTTTGAATCTATCTTAAGGCCAACTTTTGACCTTTAGGCCTAGTCGAATGCTCAAGTAAACTTTGAGGGTTTTTCCCTATAAATTAATGAAAGGTGACTTGATTACCCTTATATAAACAGAGCGGAGTCAAATTCATTTTGAATCATCACACTTCACATCACTTCTCTCTCCCTCTCTTGAGAAGAGTGCACTAGCTCTCTTGTTCTTTTCTCTTGGAGGCAATGTGACCTTGGTAGAGCAAATTATCTTGGGAGGTATTTTTTGCATGAGGAGACGTGTCTTGGATTAATAATGTGATTCTTGTCTGAATAGTGTAAGTTTATCGTTGATTTTCTGCCATTTGCATGCAAATTTACTAAATTAGGGTTTCTTTGTGCTATATTAAAAAGTGCAATATCTTTTATGAAATTATGTTTCTTTATGCTTTGCAAATATAATCTTTCAAGAATCCAACAAAGGAACTTTGTGTATGCCTTCTTTGATGTTAAAATTCCACTTAAAGAAAGTCGATAAGCTTCCTAGGAGAGGCTTCTTAGTCCTTAAACCACCTCATCCAAGTTCTTCTATCTTTGACTTTGCCATCATTGACTCCATTTTCCAATTGAGGGAAGGCACCAAACAAATTTGCGGTGGAAATTTTAATTTCTTTTTCTCTTCAATTTATGGTAATTGTTGTCATGTGCATTTTCAACCATTAAAAACCATTGTTTACTTAACCCTAGATTTACTCCTTCATAGACTTCACTCTTTTTTTATCCTATCAATCAAAGGCTATTTTCCAAAATACTATATGCCATTGTATGCCCTAAATCTGTGTATCATAAAAACCCTAACTTATAGCAGCCTTCTTTTAAATTATGAAGGTCTTAAAAAAGTGTACTTGAACTCTGGGCAAGTTATTCAAATATTAGACCTTGCATCACCATTAGGCTCCCTTAGTTGAATATCTTCGTTGTGATTTTTTGTACAGAACCCTTCCTTGTGGGTATAATATCCACCACTAAATAACTAGAGAGAAGCCCATGAGGTGACAACGGTTGTTGATCTCTTGTTTCCATAAGACCTACGCTACCTCGTGAGCCTTTGCACTAGGCTTACTAGATTATGCAGTAAAAAGACCATTTCACTTCTGCAAGCAAACTCCTTCAAACAACTAGGGCTAGGTGCAAGTCTTATTCAACATTGTAGAATATATACACTACACCAGTGGTTTCTTAGTCAAAGGGATCTTCGTCGAGTGTTACAAGCAAACCACGTTGCATTGTAATATTTGCTACTTGGACAACGGCATGCTTGTCGTATATCAATGATAAGAAGCATCTCAAAAATAGGGAAGGTTCATAAGTGGGATCATATCAAATTGTCCACTAAATTTCTAGTCTTGCTATGACCTAGCTCGCACAAAGGACGTTAACAAGGGAATAGGTTTGTTGCATGTCTCCAAGGAATTTTATGTTATGTGGTTCAACCCTTAACCGGCCATATATCTCTAAGCAACATCCAAGAAAACAAATACATATACATTTTGTTTCCTCTTTCGATAACAAGAGACGAGGGCATGATTTGATAGGATTTGGGAACAACTAGAAGGAAACACTAAACTTGCAAGGCTCAATTCAAGTGAATAGGAGTAACAAAAACTATGAAAAAACTAAAAATTAAAATTAAAAATAAGAACAAAGTTAAGAGAATATTAAAGAAACAATTAGTGAATAACAAGTTTAAAAGACTTTCAGCCCCCAAGGGGCAGCTCAATTGGCAACTGGCCATGAAAATGAAGTCTTATGTGCGAGGAAGTTTTAGGTTCAAATCCCCTAAATTCACATCTGCCTGCGAAAGGGGCTACATAGGCACCTAGAGGTTATAGTGGTAGTGGTTGTAATCGACCTCGTGTCACACAAGCACAGAGTAGCCTAGTTGTTGATTCCTCTAGATATTTAAAAAAGAAAAAACAAAAGACTTTCTTTATGTGGATATTAAAACTCTAAAAAGGTAGATATAGTGTACAAGAATCTACCAAATATGGAGTTAAAATTTGTTGAACTTTTAACACCAAATCTGATTATTTTTCTCACAATTATTTATACCCAGAAAATAATTTTTATCCAAATTAAAATCTGAAACCAAGAAAATAACTACACTGGTTTTCTCAACTTTTAAGCAGTAGATTTCCAACGGAAAAATCAATAAGAAACCATCACAAGGCAGCAAAAATTTTGCCCAATAAATATCCCTTCACTTCATATTGAAATCTGTAAAATTTAGGGCCTATACCCACAAAGAAATTACACAAAAAATACATAAATATTAGAGCCTGGAAATGGTCCTAATAATTTTGGCCCAAGGAAGAAATCAACCCTTTGGAAATGGTTGTTGTTGCAGATGAATAGGCCCTGGCAAATCTCGGTATGTACCTACAAAATTTGGCCCTTCTAGCTGTACAACCTATGCACTAGTATTCTCAGCATGTTCAAGGAAACTCAAACTCCATGTCTCGACCGTCCTATTGGAAATTTCAGCCCTCTCTCACTCAGTTTTAAAAACCGGAACCGGGTTTCTATCCATCCACTTATCCAATCGTGATTCAAGCCGGATCGAACCAAATTCAATAAACTGGAATTGGAAAAAATACATAAATTAATTCATTTTAATGAAAAAAAAAAGTTTTAAGATTATAAACCATTAGAGACAAAATATGAAAAGTCTTCTCATCTATATACCATATAAGGGTGCATATATCAAAATGGCATTGAGTGCAATACATATCAATGATATCATTGACAAAATACTAAATACAAAACCAATGAGGCTCTAAATGGGCTCTAGAGTCAAAAACAAATGCTACAATGAGGCTCTAAATGGGCTCTAGAGTAAAAAAAAAATGCTACAATGAGGCTCTAAATGGCCTCCTGAGTTGGAAAAAAAATGCTACAACTCAAGCTACTAGGACACTAGCCTACTATAAATCAATGATCGACATGATCACTCATCAAACTCATCACCACTACTACACATGGCATCATCACCAAGAGCTACAGAAACATCATCTAGCTTAGAGTTTGAGGACTCCTCAAACTCCTCTCCAGCCTCAATAACAGTACTAGTAGTAGCATGAGCAACAACACTAGGCCTAGCAGAACTAGAAGCATGAGTTCATTGAGTTGCACAACTATTGCTTCCCTCACGAGTCACTATGTGCCATGCTTGGTCTTGTTGGTTCACTTCCTTCAGCTCTTTGTTCGACTACCAGATCTGCATTGGGATCAACACCCCCAACTCCACTAGACAGCTCCAAACTAGCTCCAAGATGACAAAGAACCTCCAAACTTCTTCTTGTTCCTCCAAGACTTAATGTTGGTGCAGAACTATCCAAGCTCTCATATGCACACAAACACTAGAAATCAAATGTGTGAGGCAAATAAGAGCTTAGGAATTCTTTTATAAGTTTATGGGGTCCATATTTGGAAGGGAAACTACCATGGTTTGCTAAAAACGACCTCCAAGAACCACATGGGGGTCCCATCAACAGGCCCAACGATGTGGCTTCCTAACCGGTCGGTCTTTTACAAAAATCAGTCGATCAGGTACCAAATCGTCCAAACCAGCTGGTTTGGTACTAAAATCGGCTAATTTCGTACCAAGACAATCCTAACCAACCAAACAATCATATTTTCTAGGATGGTTTGATATCTCAGGGAGCTAACCGGCTGGTTTGAGCGATTTTCGGTTCGACAGGACCAGTTATTAAAACTAGGCTCTCAGTCTTAGGCTGCTCAGGATTTTTCGCCCCCTCTCTATCCTCCAAGTCCTGGCCCCCTTCAAAAATCTCTGCCCTGACACAAATTCTCCTTCTAAAAATTGGTTGCAAACTTTTCCTCTTTCTCCTCGACCACTTGAATTTCCCACTCATGAGAAAATTGCTTCCTCAACAAAATAATGTGTCTTCATCCTCTCCCTTAGGTTCTCTTTATAATTTTAAATTGAGAAAAATCCCTAACCCTCAATCTCCAAAGTGAAAGAGGGCTAGGATTAAATCCTAAGCCACTTAGATCAATGGTTGAGACTAGATCAAAGTCACTTAAATAATTAAATATTTATCCTCGGAAATTTGCTCAATTAGCTAGCATTAATTAATGTGTTTTTCCTAACATAGACTTACGAAAGAAATCATATTAGTTGCTCCTCTTGAACAACCACCTAAAGAGGACTTCTTCTCTTGCATGCTAGACACAAACCTATGTAAAAGACCTTTTGATGCTATAAAATCAACAAAATTGTTATTGCAAGGATCCTCCACAACAAAAAACATACTAGGTATACTAGCATGCACAACATAGATATTATTTGTCATGACATGAATGTCGAACTACTAAATGAATATTTGATTTGTATGACCAATGCCACATGAATGGCAGTTTAGATAATTGACATCAAATCGCCAAAACCATCGAGGGGCATTTGCTACACCCTCCACATTTTTAATAGGATATGTCTCAAGTGTGTGGGGTAGGCACGCACATCCCCCACATCCTTAAGGACGTCTCAATCAAAACAAGGAGATCTCCCTACATTCCACAAGTGCCTAGGGGTAACAAGGGATAGGGGACATGTCCACGAGGCCAAGAATAGATCCGGTTACCTTTGCGAGTTGTGCGTTAAAATGGCGAAAGCTCTAAACCATGTCGCACAATTCAAGTGGCACTTGGGCAGGTCACCCACTGTCACTTTAGCAACCTCCTTTGCATATTTAGACTGACTCTTCTTCGGCTTCAAGTGGGGCTCCCTTACAGATCACTAGGACTTAGATAATATGAAGCAAGGTGATATTACAAATTACCCTAGAGATTGAAATGGTTTTCTGATGTAATAGGGTGATGGAAGGGTACGAAGACCAATGCCAATATTCAAGGGCAATAGGTGTGGTTGTGATCACAACCACCTCTTGAGGAGTTCCGGGTGAAACTATCTCACTCAAGCTAGTCTAGGCTAACCCACAAGGAACTAAGCTTCACTAGGAGGAAATGCGCATTCAAGAAGCCACAGGCCCACAACCATTGTCCTAAGAGTGGTCACCAATATCCCACAAATTCGATTGAAGATTCCACCTAAACAGGATTGTCCAACACTTGAAAACATGTAATCTTGGTGAGAACTAAGGGTGAGATAAAGACCCTTGAAGCCTAGACCTCCCCTTCCCAGTGACTGTGCTACTCGCTGGATCGATGAAGCAATTTTATGATGATCGATTTATACCTGCAAGATTTGTCTAATTAAAGAACAAATTACAGGAAAGAAATAAGAAGCAGCAAAGAAAAATCAACCCGAAACAACACCCATAAACCAATAAAATTTTTACTACTCCCCATAGAGAGGAATACTCCCACTCTCCAACCATGATTTACAAATGATGAAATGCCTCTCTTTATAGGAGGAGGCTTTAACTCCTTTACAATAAAATATTATTATTTTTAGCTTCTTAGACCTAGTTCAAAATGACCAAATCTAGCTACTTCTAGAAACTAATTAAAAATAAAATAAGATTGGCTTTGCCACATGTAAAATGGTTACGCTTATAAGGCTCCAAATTTTCTAAAATAATACTTTAACTCTCCATGCCCTTCTGAAAAAATAAACTTAACAATTAAAATAATATCCAAACGACCCAACGACTTGGTTGCCTTGACAAGTTCTTTCGAAATAAATCAGTGGCCCCAAAATCACGCAGCGTGTTTGATTTGGGCCTCAACGTCCCTTTATAGGGTCACGCTCCTTGCGTTATTAATCAAATATTTTGGACCGTGATAAAATTGCTTGACAACTTCCATACAATTGCTAGAAGAATGGCTCAAGGATTAGTAGAAGGTGGCCCTACGATCCTTGGCAAATATGTAGCCAAAACACCCTCGACCAAACTTTTGCCTCGATCCAGTGCCTTGACACAGAATTCTTTCCCATCTGCGCTTGGTGAGCTCCATATTTCAAGCATGTAAAGAAGCTCTTTCAGCTAGGGTTTACCAGACATGCCCAATCCAATATAGATGCCAAGCATTTTGTAGATCCCGCTAAAGGGCGATAGTATTCTCCCTGATTTGTGTGCTTTCTCTGAAGCTTCTGCAACAACCTAAAAATGCAACTGTCACTTCCCAACTTGCTTGTTGAGATACCAGCTTTTCAAAATCTTCCTATAAATCACATGGGATCTCATATCCCTTATGTTGCATTCAATTAATAGAAAGAATATTGCGATTAAAATTCAGACTTCCTTCTGGATTTATAATCCCCTCTAAAGTGTCCATAAAGTAGTCTAGTGGATTAACACGGTCAAGAAATATAATGTCAGGGCTAGAAAAGTATTCCTCAACTTCATCCACAAGTCCAAGATACACAACGCGTCCACCCTTGGACAACAGGATTGAATCATCTAGTATCTTGAATAATCCATAAATTTGTTGATGGAGTACCATGCATATGTTTACTCTTGAGTCGTGCTAAAGCTTCTCAGAGAAGGGCCTTTAATAGCAATGGTGAAGAAGTGTTGTTTAAACCAGATGTCAAATCATCTAAGAAAAAAGAAAATGGTTCCATTACCAGCTCAAGCCCAACATTTACTCGTTTTCTTTGTCCTCCGAAGATCCCTCACTTTTCAATTGTACCAACTTAGGAATCATGTACAGATTGCAACCCCAAAGCTTAAATGACATGTTCAACAACTAAAACTTTGGCTTCTTTTAACAAGAAGCATTTTGTGTTGAACACGATATCCTCCTCTATAGTCAAATTTCCATGTATGATATCATCTTGTGGCACAAAGCTAATAATGTATTGATGTTGATTTTACATTAATAAATACAGAACTTGTCACAGCACATCCCATATCCTAGCCTGCCAAAGCATTGGAAGCATGGTGGATATCATATAGGTCACTTGTTTTTTCAGACAGATTCTATTTCTGTGTTATAGGCCATTTTGTCGCATCTGGTCAATAGGCCTACAAACCGGATCAATCAACATCCGTGAACGTGTTGTCATCAACCCTACACAAAGCCCTAAGCATGACCTTTCCAAATGCCTGAGTTTTTGGGTCTGACTACTCCAAAATAGTGCTTTTAATCCCCAGCGCACCCTGGCCCTTTAGGGGCCTGCGTTCAGCAGCAAATTGATCCCTTTTGCACCAGCACTAATCAGCAACAACTTGTCCCTTGCTGGGGGTGCATTGATTCTAGAAATTCAGGAAAATTAAAAATAATACCAAACTTTCCTCTTCCGGAAGCTTCCAAGAGTTGTTCCAACCATTTACCTTGGTTAAGAAGCTCGAATCCTATCTGATCCTACCTTGGAGATTTCACCTCTTATCCCTTGAGCTCATCCTCCCATCATAAATGGATCTCAAGCTTAGATTGGTAAATGGATAAGAATTCCTAAACTACCACACTCTCCTATAAATTTGCTGCCATCCACAACATCAAAGTTAGCTTTTGGAGATTCATCATGTCCTCACTTTGTTGCCTTGAATCTAAGAGAGTCATCATCTTCATGCATTAGGGTGACATTGAGGTGTGCTTTGTGACAAGGAAGGGCAATTCAAAATGGGGAGATCTCTACAAGATCAGCACTATCTTTGGTTGTAAACTCTCTCCTATATATATTAATATAAAGAGTATATTATTTTCCTATATGTGTTATGCTATGTCTTCATTCATCTATTTCAATGCCTCATTGATTCATTGAATAGAGTGATTAAACCATGCTACATAGATGTTGTATATCCTTAGCTTGTTTTGGTTGTATGTGCAGGTTCTAATTATAGCAATCAAAGCTAGGTTTGGAGCTTACCATTCAAGAGGAAAGTAAAGCTTGTGACGAATTCCAAGTCAGCATGTTTCCATCTTTCGATTTCTCTAATGGAAGCTCTATATTCTTTGCTTTTTGTTGTTCTAGACCAATCCACTAGGTCTAGGGGAGATACTTTTCTCTGCAGTCGTAAATCTCATATAACACTATGGATGATACTCGAGGAAAATCATCTTCAGCAACCGATGACAGCGGAAATTTGACACAACATCGGAGAGGAATGTACCAGGAACCAACATCTCTTGTTTTTCTACGAGCTCACTAGATTGGTTGCATGAAAGTGTATGACTGAACTGTCTTTGAAGTTATTTTCCCCTTAGCTTTGCAGCTTCCCTCACTAATATCTATTTCTCACGTGCTTGTTCTGAGTACCAGTGAAGTGAAAGGGAACCATTAAGTTCCATCTCAAGTCAGGAGGAATTGTAGAAGTGAAGGATGTGTTATTGGTAGTATGTACAAGCACTAAAGAAAAACCCGCTCTCAGTCTTACTGATACGAGACAGAGGATATGAGGTCATGTTCAAGAATGGGCAAGTGCTTATTCGTCCAAACGATACTAGCACAGACACAACAGTGGCCACCAAGGCTAGAGAGGGAAACTTATATAGCTTGAAGGGCAAACATTTTCAAGATTTGGTACATGAAAATGACAACCTGTGCGAGTTGTGGCACAAGCAGATGTCACACTTGCACTAAAGGGCATTGCCAAACCTGAGGGAGATTGTCACTAGTCTCCCAAATTTCAATATTGAGAAGCAGGGCGTGTGCAGAGGGTGCAAACTTGGCAAGAATGCCATGGCTACATTTTCGATCGGCACGTAGCTCCAAGTATATCTCGGATCTCATCCATTCAGATGTGTCTGGAGTCTGGACCAATATCAATGGCATCAGTACAAAGAGCATTGTACAATGTCACATTGATTGATGACTATTTCAGGAAAACCTGGATGTTCCTTGCGAATACCAAGGATGAAGTACTTAGTCAGTTCTAGTGGTTCAAGGCTCGAGTGGAGAACCAAATAGGCAAGAAGATCAAGGTCTTGAGTTTGGATAATGGTGGTGAGTACACCTCCAATGACTTCAAGGATTTCTACAAGGAGGTAGAGATCAAGAGGGAGATGACAGTCTACAACCCTTCGCAGAATGGCATTGCAAAGAGAAAGAATCGATCAACCATAGATTCTGTTGAGCCAATGATACGTGATCAAGAGTTGCCTATGTTTCTTTCGGCAGAGACAAGTAATAATGTAGTGTATGTGAAAAACAAAAGTCCTCACAGGATATTGGGGGACATGACTCCAGAGACAACATTCACTCCAGAGAAAGCATTCACCACAGAGATAGGACACTTGAGGATCCTTAGTTGTCCAGTATGCATCCATGTGCATGTGAAGAAGAGGACGAAGCCTTTAGGAGATCTTTGTTGGATATAGTGAGACCTCGAAAGCTCGTAGGATCTTCATACCAACACAGAGGAAGATAGTTGTGAGCAGGGATGTTAGGTTCACGGAGGACGTGGAATCTAGCAAGTCTATGAGTTGCCAACCGCAGTGACAAAGACAAGAAGCAGGAGGCTCTGAAGGTAGAACAACATCCACGGAACTTCCAGATCAAGGAGTCAACCTTCAACTGGGGAGGAGTCAGTAAGCTCCTTCCAGTTCTATGAGAAGGCCCACGTGGTTTGAGTAGACATTGAGTGATGCTCAGGAACATGTGGAGTCACCTAGGAGAACACTTAGGGAGAGAAGGCCTCCAAAGAAGTTTCAAAACTTCATGGCACTACCAACATCAATCAGGAGGCAGCAAACTATGAGGTTTGGAGGAAATCCATGGTGAAGAATAATGCATGAGACATTATGCGAAGACCAAAGGGAACGCCAATTCCAAGTGGCTCTTGGAGAAGTACCTTCACCGCTAAGAGGGAGTGTTGCTGATAGTAGCATCTGAAAGGTACTTTCACACAAGTCTAAGTGTATAGGAGTGTGGAAAGTAACCTTAACCTTAACGATTACATTAATTAAAGGAATTATCAAAGTAACTGACATTATAAGAAAAGTGAGTTAATATGCATTAGTGAATTAGATGAATCTCAGCCATTGATCTCAAATGAAGTTGAGATCTTATCTCAACCATCAATCACTTTGGAGATTAGGGTTGTGGATTCGATCAAGAACTCAAACTTCTAAAAGAAAGGCTAGGCTAAGGGAGAAGACACATCTAGTAAGCACAAGATAGTGAGATCTCAATGATTGGTGATGGAGAACATTCATTCAAGTGTGAAGAGTCTGAGTGAGGAGAACAAGGGGCAGCAAGGGAGAAGGATCCAAATCAGCCAGCAAGATCAAAGTACAGGTTTGATGGTTCGATCAGCTGGATAATTTCCAGCTATTTGTTGTTTGTAATTTTCCTCAGAGGGCCATTCTCCCAGGAAGGGAGCCCTCAATGCTGAAGATTTATTAATGAAACGGCAAATTTAAGAGCATGAGTTTATGTGTGCATGTGTATGAAATTAGTGTTATTTTTTTGCTTTTGTTATTATCTTTTCATTTACGTGTTAAAATTCCAGCATTGCTTTTATTTAGTAAATCTGTAGTAATAATTAATTTACAGCAAGGCATTTACAAGAGAATAAATTGTAGGTAGCTAGGGTTAGAAATTAAATTAGTTTCAGAGCTTTGCCTCTGAGTAACCAGTTTCTGAGGTATTGCATAAAAGCACAGAAGCCAGAAATCCACAAAAGCCATAGGGGCGGCAAAATCAGTCCGTCTGGAGGGAGGCTATACAGGTGAGTTGAGTGCCTGTTGTATGCATGTGGGAAACGAGTGAAGGCTCTTAGTTGTGTCCAATCTCTGAAATTGCATTCTAGCTTCACTGACTATACAGGTGATTTGAGTGCCTGTTGTATGCATGTGGGAGACGAGTTAAGGCTCTTAGTTGTGTCCAATCTCTGAAATTGCATTCTAGCTTCCTTCTCAGTGATGCTCTCACGGGTGTATCTCTGTTGGGTGTTTATACACCAACATCTATGCTGTATTTGAGCTTTCCTAGTTGTGTTTGAGCTGCCTCAGATGTATGGAGCTCAGTCTTCCTACCCACTTTTCAGCTACAATGGATTTTATTAGAGTTAGGTACTCCTAGCTCTTCTCTCTTATAGGATGTTCTTCCCAACCATTCTTCAGATAGGTAGGTCAATGGCACAATTCTTCCAGTAGATCTGCAGTATTATCATGTTATGTTTTCCAGCCCTCCACTGGATGAGCAGGTCAGTGGCACTAGTTTCTAGAAGATGAGCAATTTGGTGGAAACAATCTTTCAGGAAATGAGAAGCTCAATGATCACAACCTTTTATTGGATGTGCAACTCAAGCCTGATTCCTATACGGGCAGCTTAGTATCATAATCTCTCGCATAATGAGCAGTTTAGTGACAGCATTCTTCCAGCAGATTATTGGGTCCACTTTTGTATTGAATTGAGCCTCACAAACTCACTCTCCCTTCTTTCAGCTAAGGCTGACTCTTGTTGAGTTGGGTATGCCCCCTCAGGTTTATATCCTCTCTCTCTTGTTATAGCACTTTTTTATCAGATTGACAGCTCAAAGATAATATTCCCACATATCATGAACCAGTTTAGTGGTGGAATTTCTTCAGGAGTTGAGTAGTCCATGTCGTTGAAGCTTGGGTGTTCATAAACCCTTCCACATTTGTATTGATTTGGATCATCACAAACCCACTCTTTCTTATTACAGCTATAGCTGTCCCTCTATTGAGTTGGGTATGCTCTCCTTTTGCAACTTCTCATCTTTCTCCATTATCCCATACCCATATTAAGAGGGGTATTCAACTGATAGCAATCTTTACTTATGGTTACCTGACATTACGGCTAACTGCCCTCATTATCAAATTATTAAGTTATGGTTTAATAGCCATCCTAGTCAACATTATTTCAAATTATTCTAAGCTTCTAAGGCCAACCTAGATATTTATGTGGGCCCATAACCCCCTTGTGGGGGGAAGGCACCCCAAACTCTTTATGTATAAATGCACAAACTGTATGTGTTCTATCATCACTTTGGATGCATCAGTGATTGATTATTTTTCCTCATCGCACCATATCTCTTCTTCTCTTGTTCACAGGTTCACTTCTTTTTGTGTGATATTTTTGTTCAAGATTTATGCTGGATTAGGGTTTACTGAAATCTTCACCATAGCTACACAATCACTTTATCATTCTATGTTCCAATGTTAGGCTTCATGTAACAGGCAATATATGTTGATATCAAAGCCCAAAGAAAGCTGAGGAAAGCCTGCTGTCAGACTCCAATGCTTCCACTGCCAAGGTTTAAGGAAACGTCTCAGGTATAACTTGTATTTAAAAGTGTACGTGTCAAAAAACCCAAGTGTACTACAACTTGTAAGCAAGTCTCAGACTTAAACAATGAAACATTCAACAGATTGTTCAGTAACCTGTGTATTGATATTTTGTTTCAAAATATTATCTGTAGCATAATTTATCTGGGTGCTATGATGCTTTTAATATCTAGTACAATAGATTCAGCTACTCAGCAATCAAATGGATCACTTTATTTTAGCCACGATAGAGAATGTTTTCCACACTTTTTCAGAGGGATTACGTATGTTTGATATTGGCTTGGTCCTTTGAAGATGTTTAACCAAGGCTTTTCTTTGGAATGCAAACTTAGAAAAATATTAAAAAACCCTCTTTCAAAACAATAGCTGAAATGTAGTAAATTTTAAATATGCATAAGGTCAAATGAATATCTCCAAAACTATATATCACATCTCCGATCCGTGAGTTACTGAAAAATTCATATACACCTGTCACAGTGGGATGATGTACAACATTTAATTCATTTTATAGAATTCAGAGTGATAAGTGGCTAGGAAGATTGATGGTATTCATAAAGTATGCTAACTTCTCAATCCTTAGGTCCATATGTCTTGGTTCCCTGGAGAAGAGCTACCATCTCAATTCCTCAATCCTTAGGTCCATATGTCTTAGTTCCCTGGAGAAGAGCTACCATCTCAATTCCTCAATCCATGACCCTATGTTCAACAATAGGGGTAACTCTGGTTGCTAATAAGATTTCGGAGCTTAAGAAGATACAGAGCTCAAAAGATCAAAGATGTCTTATCTGAAGATCCACCCAATCAAAATGGTGCTTGTTTCCTCAAGAATCACTTGTTTGTTATATCCTTAAAGGATACAAGAAATAGCAACATATTGACAGTGTTTTTCATTCAGGACCTCTCAACATTAAACTGAAAACAGGAAACCCATTATTTTATTTCAAAAAGTCTTGACCCAACTTTGCCAATTCTTGAAAATTGCATACCTGGTTGTGCCACAGTACTCCATCTCTGCTATTTTCATTAGACCAGCACTGTTACAGAAAATTTATTCAGAAATGAGGTGATATAATAAATTATGTTCCATTGAAAACAACACATCATTGCAAACATCTCTAATGTAAATGTAGGTTCACAATATTTTCTTCAGATAGCTGGAAGCAGACACAACATTACCTTGAACAGGATCAGAACCTATATACCAAGCTTACACTAACATGATATTGCATCTCATGAAAAAGATCCATCGTTTTGGAATTCACCTAGAATGAAGGGAAGGAATTGAGACTTTCTGAATGACACTTCCAATAATAACAGCTTCCCGCAGATTGCATGTACGTGACTGCAAATTGAAATTCAATATCTCAATTAAACAGGGAAAGTGATAAAAACAGTTTTGACATTAATAGAAGGAACAGAAAGCAAGGTCAAATTTGCAAGGAACATCACTAATTTCTCTAATAAAAAAGGTTTGCACTATTAGCATGCATTAAAGGATGAGCATTTTATGAATGATAAACAATTTGATATGTTGAAAGTTAAACACATCAAAACGTTGCAATGCATTAGTTTGTGTGGTAGGTGGATTTGTACCTTAGGAGTCTTAGATGATAGATGATATCTGAAGATCTAAACCTGTGAGCATTTAATTAATGAGGAAACAACAAAAAAGATGAATTGCTTGTATTTCCCATATGGAGTTGTACAGGATTATACTAACTCCAGTACACTTAGTACGAAGGCATCCCACCAATGTTACTAAATTCATGAAGATTCCAGACTCCAAGGTCAGTTAGGCTGTGTAAATAGGTATTCGTTTTCCCTTTGTGTGCAACTCAATTGATCTGTATGGTGCAGGTTTCTCTCTCAGTCCTCCTTGTTATGCTGTATAATGGGTTTTCATCCTGCCAACAATGGTGTATCCAAACAATGTCAAAGCAGTGTTTGAAATTTGAGTAGTGAAGGCTCAGAAAATGTTGCCACCATTCCTCTGTGAGAGCATGTCTACTAGGAGTGGCAGGAGCAGTGTTATTCTCTGCCCCGATAAAACAATAGAATTGACTTACTCATGGGGTTTAGGATGTAGATCAAATAATCTTGCTGAAGCGTGCAGACTTCTTCAGGGACTAATGCTTGCCAATGAAAGAAAAATTTCTAGTCTTTCGATCATTGGGGATTCACAGCTCATTATTCACAGTTTAATCAAGGAAAATCTCCCAAAAGACTTGGGCTTAAAGGCAATATTTACGAAGATTTGGATAATTCAAGTAACAATAAATTTTTATGAGTTTCATCATATCTTAAGAAAGCATAACCCTTTCACAGACTACTTGGCTAAAGTTGGCACAACATTCATGGAAACTCGGAAAATACTGAGGGGGGCATGAATCAGTGTTCACTGTTTTATAAAATTTAACAATCTTCAGCCAATTTATTTAACAATGAGCAGAGCTATTTAAATATTCAACAATTAACCATGAAATCAATACAAAGCAATACTATCAACATCACACACATAAGCATCACATAGAAACACTGTATATACTATATACATGGAAACCCATAAAGGGCGAATACCACAAATCTTTTTGTTTTGATGTAAATGCAAGCACCAATTTCTTTTACATTATATTATGTAGACACCAACCTATGAGAAGGTCCAACGGTCAACCTCTTTTTCTTTGCAAGCACCCACTTGCTGGAAGCACCAACTCCCACTGTTCACAGGCACCAACGTACTGATATTTTTAATGCACCTACTTGAAGGAGACATCAGTCTCCTGATAAAATGAGATAAATATTTGTTCTGACAGGATTTTATGATTTTGTTTCAGCAGCATTCTCTCTGTTTCTGATCCTCTGCACTTTTCTTTACAGCAGCTTCAGCTTTCTCCCATCTCCTCCCACAGCCTCTGTTTTTGTCCCTCTGTTCTTTGTATGCTTCATATTTTCAGCAATTAACGGCTTTTTCATTATCTTCTCGTGTCAACTATCTCTCTTTGTCTCTCAAGCTGTTTACTTGATCAGAACAAGAGCAAAAATTCTTGATTTCAATTCCAAGGACTAGTTTATATCAATCTTCGCTCATCACTTGTGTCTTTTCGAATTCATATTTTTTCAGGAACTTAACCGCTTCCACTTCATGTTGTTTAAGATTCGTTGGTCTGTTCTTGTCCGATTAATGTCGTTTTTTAATTCGTTGGTTCCTTTGTCTTCCCGCAATGTGAACAGTTCCTATTGGCGTTTATATTGTCTCCCTGTTTGGCTTTTGGCATTTATACTGTTGTTTTTCATTTTTTTTTTAAATTCAAAGAGGCCATATTCACGTTAAGTGCCATTATCTGTCTCCCTGATAAAACCTCCGACTAGCAGCCCACATCATCTGTGATGCGCCCTTCATCACTTCATCCAGGCCACAAAATTTCTCGGCGGAAGGTAAATCCGTCTACCTCGCCACTGCACTATTGATAATCCTCCACGAATCTCAAACTCTCTATGGCGGGTCAGGAAACTTGCCAACTGATAATGGATCACTTCCTGTCTTCCGGAGTATGTCAAACACCGCAAACTCCAAAACTTAAACCTATGCGAGCCTTTTTATTGGCCCTACGTGGCGCGATGACGTGTCAACCATGCCACGTCCTGCCAGTCTATCATCCCACACCATAACACTACCACATGTCACCCTGTGAGTGGTGCCACATGTCACCTTGTGAGGAGCCACTTGGACACCCGCAAGTGCCAAAATTGCATGGCCACGTGTTCTCTTATCACTAGGCCACATCAATTTATCTACCATCTGTGCTGCCATGTCACACTTGTTGTTTTTCCACAATCCTGGTGTCTAGGATAGAATCTTAAATCACTGACGCTACCAAACCAAGAATCACAACAAAGCTACTTTGCACAGCAGAACAATATACAACTCTAAATCTACTAATGCACAAAGTATACACATATTTTTACACAATTTTACACAATAACCCAATCTTCATTATATTAATCCAATTGATATAATACAACAATCTAGGGCTCTTGTACCATGGATAATGGTCTAGTTGATGTAGTCGGCGATCACAGCTTCTTTGTCATATCATGTACACTTGCGGTTCCTTCGCTCCCAATCTGCAGCACCTGCCTCTATCAATGCTACAAGTCCATCTGGCCATTGAATCTCGGCTATTGAATCTGCTCTCTCATTGATCGTTTGTCTATCAACGCATCAACACATCGGGACTATTGTTAAGTTGTCCACAACTCCGTTTGTGAACAACTCACAGTTGCCTATTGTTGCTCCTCAATTACTCAGGGTCTTCTTCCCACTATAGTCTTCCTACATTGTTCCAATGAAGACTAACATGTAGAAATTTTTGAATCTTAATTCTTATGCAGAAATTATTTATGTTAATCCGGTTAAGCTTTTCCTACTTATACAAGTTATCAACTGAATAAATTCAAGTTAACATCAAAGCAAAACACATAACAGATCTCTACCAATTCAGATCTAGAATAAGCACATGCACACATAGACAAAGTGACACAGTTATTTCTGGACAAGCTGTCCCCGGAAAAACCGGTCTCTTGCTGTTGGAGGGCTCTATTATTTTCATCTAATTTACCTTTTAAAATATTTACCTCAAGCTCCAATCTTTAGCACTACTTCTTCAAACCTTCTTCAACCCTTATTCCTTCTTCTACTTGTAGAAATTTCTGAATCTTAATTCTTATGCAGAAATTATTTATGTTAATCCGGTTAAGCTTCTCCTACTTATACAAGTTATCAACTGAATAAATTCAAGTTAACATCAAAGCAAAACACATAACAGATCTCTACCAATTCAGATCTAGAATAAGCACATGCACACATAGACAAAGTGACACGATTGTTGGACAAAGCGTCACTGCTGGAAAAACCCAATGTGTGGGAAAACCGGTCTGCGGGTACAGCACGGAGAGCTCTATTATTAAGAATATTTCTTAATACACAACTGCGGGTTCCCGGTCACGGGGAAAACCCTACGGAAAACTCTGGATACGCGGCACACAGCTGATCTCGGACAGCAATACGGTGATCCACACACCCTCCAAACGTGATTTACGAGAACTCGGCCCGGATCTGGGCCTGTAAACCCCCGGATGCGCACGAGAGACAACGCGTCGGCCTACGAGGAGCCTCCAAAAAAAAAAAAAAAGATGCTCGGCGTTGTCCTTTGGAAGGGATTGCGTTACCCTGGGCGGGTCGCGCGGTCACCTACGACGCCCCTAAGGGTCTGCGTAACCCCCGAAGGGTTTCTGAAAATCTGTTTTGTCCTTGTTGTTCTTGTTCTTTGCTGCCTTCCTCTGTCTTTGTCTTTCTTGATCTCTTCTCTTGTTTCTTGTGTATTCTAGACCTCGGGATCAGATCATCCCCTTGGTCTAAATTCCCCTCTCTGCAACTGAAACACTTGAGAATTCTTAGCAACCCCGCCCTAGAATCTCAACTTAGCTTCAGTGCTCTGCCTCTGTGTGTCTTACGAATGACCCCAAGCCTTTCCTTTATACTTTTCTCGTTGACAAATCAACGGCCAAGATTAAATCTTTAATCAATGGCTAAGATTAAAAGAAAGCTCGATCTGTGTGACTTAAGACAATTTCATCACATGTTTAATTAAATTCACTTTAATTATTTTATTTTCCTAAGTTTTAACTTAGGAAATACATTAAAATAATAATTAATTTAATATTTCCTAAACCAGATGAAATTTCCCAAATCCATTTCTGGGTCTTGTAGATCAGGTGAACTCTAGTCCTTCCTCAAAATTTGGGACCTAGAGCACAACTGATGCTACCCCAAATACACAAAATCTCAACATAACATAGTGCAGGAGGGTTGCCACCTATTACCATCAAATGTCGCTTCTCCAATGATGAACACACGTTGTCAAACCTGCTCTTCTGGTTGGCCAAACCTTGAGCTCCAATCTACCTCTTCTAGTAGCCTCCTTTGTCCATCAAAGAGCTACTTAGGCTACCAACATTTCACCCAACTCACAATTGTCCAAAGTCCTTCTTGTCCACTGCTTTGGGGCTACTCTTGGACACCTACTTGTTGCCCTCCGCCAACCGCAAGATGTCGAACCACTGTCCACACTAGGAAAACCATCCAACTGGAAATCACTCAACACAAATCCTTCAAATAAATAGATACCACCTCTACCTATGCACGTTGTTGTAGCTCCTCACTGGTTAGGGCACCCAATAGTGCTTGTTATAGCCCTTAAAATTGCTCCAACGGTCACCTAAAGGCTACGGCCTCTCTCCCACACAGCCTTACTTCCCTTCGTTGCTCCCTTTTGATGCATGTTCCTGTTTTTAAGGGCTTCGACCCTCTCAAACTTCACCTACAACACTTCAGCCAAGACTGCAATGAAGACTAGGGTTGTTTCTCATCAAAACAAAGGGGGACAGCCCTTAAAACCAATGCACAAATAGCCAGAGCTTGCCTCAAGGCAGCGGCCTTCTTCTGCTCAAAATTCGGACCTACAATTAGATGAAAAATCACACAAAACAAGCCCAGATTTGTCCTCAAGTCTGCGGCTATCCTCTTGTAGCAACTCAGCCTTGTTTTCGATGTCAAACTCACCCAAACATAGACCCAAACACATTCATCCCCCTCCCTTAGAGCTCGGTTGCTTTAGATGTATTTTCTATCAGATGCACAAGGATGGATGAGAAATGCAAAACTCATGTAGTGTCAACAACACAACTTGTGGCACTCTAACACATCAAGCCGACCTCCTTTAGGTGCCACATTTACCCACAGCTACAATAAAAAATTCAAATCTCAAGTTCTAGACCTAGGATTTGAGTGATTTTTCATGCTCCCGGTTGCTCTCGAGATCCTATATCGCCTCAAGTCATCACATTTCCAAACCTCATCATGGATTCACACCAACATGCTTGGGTGGAAAGCCCACACCTTGGGTTCCAAGCCAACAAAGCCCTTTTGTGGCACTCCAACCTCCAAACCCCCGAACCCTAGGGCTTGGAGCAGTGTTATCGGAACCGAACCGGTTCCAGAAAACCAGACGATCCGACCAGTTTAGAGGCAAAACCAGTCCGAACCGGCCCTTCGAACCGAAAATAGCCGATTTCGGCACCGAACCGGTCGGTTCTTACCGGTCCAGTTCAGACCTGCTCAGAAACCGGTTCCACCGGTTCACAAGCCTGGGCATTAAAAAAATTATTTTAATTTTAATTTTTTTATTTTTTTTAATTATTATTTTTCCTAGTTACTAACGCTACCTTAGGCCCCTCCTAAAGCTACTTAAACACCCCTACCCCCTCTATTTCACTCACACTATTCATTCGAGTCACTTGCAATTCTTGAGCTGAGTTCAATGAGGAGAATTCAGAGAGTTTTTTGCAGGGTTGTTCTAAGGGAGATTTTTTGCAGATTGGAGTCTTGGAGAGTTGTTGGGTTGGCAGATTTTCAAGCTACTTGGCAAAGTTTTTTTTTGCAACTGGTGGAAGATTTTAATCTTATTTTGTTGGGGCTGCTACATAGTAGATTTCGAAGGATTTTGAAGTTGATTTTCTCCAAAAGTTTAGAGGGTAAATCAAGGGCCATGGGAATCAATCCATAATCCCATTGCAAACTTAGATGCTACTCATTCTTCAGATGAGGATAAGGAGGATGATCACGATGATGATTTTGTTGATGATTGATGATTTGATCATTGATTTGTTGTAGTTGTAGCTTGTATTATTGTAGGTTGTAGTATAATACTATGATCAATGATGATATTTTGGACTATAAAGGCCTTTTAGACCCTGCTTCTTGATGTTTGTAACATTTTTGTTTCAACGATGTTTTGCACTAAGTGCTATTTTGGTTGTATGCACTATTACTTGCTATATAAATGAGAAATTTTGCATATTTGTGTATAAATGGTTTCAATTCATATGGATGCACATGAATATATCTGTTTTTTCTTTAAAATATGAATATTTTATTTGTTTTTGGTAAACCGGTTTTTTTTCCAGTTTTTTCCTGTTCCGACCGGTCCCCGGTCCACGAGGTTTTCTGGTTCGATGACCAGTTCGGTTCTGATAACATTGGCTTAGAGTACCTCCCAAGCTACCAAAAATCAACAACATTTCCATCTCACTCAGCACACCAAGCACAATCCATAACCTTCATGCATGTATAGAGTCTTATGTGATTTGGGTCGTTGATCTCAACTCATCTTTGTCGTTGGTTTATATGAGGTACTAGATGCTCTATTTTCCTTCATGCATGTTGAGGTTCGATAGCAAATAAGGACTATCCATTTCAAGCACACTTGATCGTCCAAAAGGGGCCCTTCACTTGGCCACATGTCATTTTCTTACTAGGCCTCGTTGTATAAAATGATGCATCATTGTCTGGTTAGAATCCACCTGTCACAGTACAAAAGGGGGGTTTGGGTTCTATGTTTTCTCGACCAATTCCTTTGTTAATTGAAAATGGCCCGAAGCATGGATTTACGTCATTTATCATGCCCGCAAAGTTCGTCACTGCACCTTTCATCTCGCGCCCAACACTTCAAGGGAGCTTGCCTCAAACTATGTGCAACGCAATAGACTTCAATTAATAGAAGTTTCCCCGTCTCACAAGTTCTGTCAACCACGACTCCCCGCTATCCATGCCAAAACCTTTCGCGGCGTGAACGGCATTTTGTACGTCTAACAACCGTGGCATCACCAAAACCTGTAACCAAAAGCTCCACAGTGCATTATAAATTTTCACGTCCGATAATGTGAATGACTGTCTCGCGCCTTTTGTCAGCATGTGGAACCCTGCAACTATGGAAACCTATCAAACTTCAAACTTTCAAAACTTCTAATGCACTTTGTAGGAGCACTTGAGCTAATTCACTACAACAAAAATGCCTTCAAAGATAGGCCATTAGATATCAACGACAACCATGGCAAGTTTCAACAAACTCCCCCTGAACTTGACACTAGTTGACAACAATGACAACTCCTTTGACATCAACTAAAACACTTAGCTAAACAATCTCTCCCATTGGCACTGACAACAACACTACCAAACATTAATGGTCATCGATGGCAATATTACCTAGCAGCACCCTTCTTCTTCTTCAACATCTTTGTTTGCTCATTGCATTGTTTGATGCCAATGTTTGCCCACTCTCCCCCTTTGCCATAAATGGCAAAGGTCCTAGATACTCTATATCTGACAACTCTCCCCCTGAATAAATAGAATAGGTTGTTGATGATTGTTGTTGTAAGTACATGCTCCCCCTAAACTTTTGAGAGGCCAATTCTCCCAATTTCTAAGAAATATCCCCCTTTGACCATTCTTCCTCTAAAAGTGTTCAATATACATGTGTTGCTCACTCTTTTCAATTATACATCATTGCTCTATTTAATAACTATGCATGGTCCACTCCCCCTATGAAGGTTTCCATTTATGTCATAACCATAATTCGTTGTTATTGTTTGCTCACTCTTCCAATTTGCTTCGAAGAAAATCACAAGCTAATCACTCTCCCCCTGGAAATGACTCTCCTGCTCCCACTAACCTTGTACTGCTCCTACTAGTCTTGAGACTCTGAATTTGCTTTCCCTGCTTATCTTTGGTATTTTAATCATACAGCTATCCTTGACTAATTTTGACCAGCTGCCCTCTTTCAAAAGAAATTAGTGACTAGATGAGGAAGACACCACTCCCAACCTTTGTCTTAAGTATTCAAAGGGCTCTCTTGCAAGGGGCTTGGTGAATATATCTGTGATTTGTTCCGTAGTTGATATATACTCCAACTTTACAATTTGATCAGCTCCCTGTTCTCTACGAAAGTGATACTTGATGGGCATATGTTTGGATTTTGAATGAAAAATGGGATTCTTTAATATACTTATAGCACTAGTATTATCACATTTGATGGGAATAGGTTTATCATATATTACCTTCATGCCTTGAAGAGTCTGCTTCATCCACAGTACTTGAGTGCAACATGTTGCAACTGCTATATACTCAGCTTCGGTAGAAGACAGTGAGACAAAGGTCAACTTTTTGCTCAGCCATGCTACCACTGAGTCTCCTAGAAATATGGAAAAACCACTTGTGCTCTTTCTATCATCATCGATACAGCTAGCTCAATCTCAAACTGTGTATGTTGTCAATAAGAAGTTCTTTCCCTATAGATACCACAGTCCATAGTCCATTATGCCTTTTAGATATCTAAAAATTATTTTTGCAGCTAACAAGTGGCTTTGCTTGGGGTTTGAATGGTACCTTGCTACCATAGAGCAAACTTGCATTATGTCTGGTCGTGAGGTTGTTAGATACAACAAACTACCAATCATTGATCTATACAATTTTTATTAACTTTTGGTGACTCAACATCTTTACTTAGCTTACACCCAGTGACCATAGGAGTGTTAGTAAGTAACACTCTTCCTTTCCAAATATCTTCAATATTTCATTTAGATACATTCCTTAAGCAAAAATGAGAGTTCTCCAAGCATAGGCTTTTCAAATTCAGATTCCATTTCAGCTGCAAACCCTTGGCCTAGTGAATCTGTATTACTGCCAAAAATAATATCATCAAGATAAACAACAACCAAAAGATCCTCACTATCAGATTTTATAAATAAATCACTGTCAGCTGTCCCTCTTTTGAACCCTTGCTTCTGTAGATATTTGTCTAATCGGGACTACCATGCCCTCGGTGCTTTCTTGAGTCTATATCGTGCCCTTTTCAACCTGCATACATCATCAAGATTGTTTGAGAGTTAAAAACCTTTAGGTTGTTCAATAGACACATGTTCTTCAACTTCTCCATTCAACAACATTGCTTTCACATCCATCTAATATATTTTAAAATTATTATGACGGGCAAATGTAAGAAACATTTTGATTGCTTCTAATCTTGCTACAGGAGAAAAAGTTTCTTCAAAATCCAATCCTTCAACATGAACATGAGCTTTGCAAACTGATCTGGCTTCGTTTTTGATGATTTATCATTTTTCCATTTCATTTAACTTGTTCTTGAAGACTCATTTTGTACTTATGACATTCATATCTATTGGTCTTGGAGTCAATTGCCAAGTCTAGTTCTTTTCAATTTGGTCCAAATTCCTCATTCATGGCACCTATCCAATACTTGTCTTCACTTGCTTGAGAGAAGTTTTTAGGTTCGATCATTGACAACATGGCAATTTGTGTCGGACTAGATGTGCCCACTAGTTTTCTTCTTGCTTGAACTCCTACTTCCTTATTACCAAAACTTTGACTTTCAGGGTGGTTCTTTTGTACATACATTGAAGGTGGTTTTGAATGAGTATTCTGCTTCTTTTTCTTCCTCCTTTTATGATTCTTCAAGTTTATCACCTTCCTTTTCACTGATGGTCTGATCAAGTGGATTAATGAATCTTGCCTGCTTGTTTTGAAAGGTAATTCCTCATGAACTTTTACATCAATACAATCAACTATCTTTTGCAACCTTTACTTGTAGTATTTGTAGCCCTTGCTCTTTGTTGAATATCATAAGAATATTCCTTCATCGGCTCTGACATCAAACATACCAAATCTTTTATCATTATTTTTTATGTAACATTTGTTGCCAAAAACTTTGAAGTGATTTATTGATATTGGTTCTCCATGCCACAATTTGTAAGATGTCTTTTCATTTTTTTCGCCTGAGATGTGCTTTGTTTAAAATATGGATTGTTGTATGAATAGCTTCAAACCAAAATGTTTGTGACAAATTTCTTTCATCCATCATTTGTTCTTGCCATTTGTTGCACCGAGTTATTCTGCCTTTCAACTACTCCATTTTGTTAAGGGGTGTCTAAAATTGTAAATTGTCTCTTTATCACATTTTCTTCACAAAAGTCATCAAACACATTTGAATTACATTCCCCCCCGCCCTCTGTCTTGTGAAAACTCTAAAAAACGGAATCCTATTGCAACAACTAATATTATTTCTCCTAATTGTTACTTCTATTTAACAATTTATTTGTTGTTTCCTACGGCAAATATCGAAATAAATACACTGCAACCTTCACAAATAAAAAAACTGCGGAAGAATAAACGCTGGAAGAAATGCTCGCGCACATAAAATAACACAATTATTTTTGGAAGAAAGTCCCCGGAAAAACCTAACACAAAAAAACTGGTGCAGCAGATGAGGGTTTTATTATTAAGCAACAGTGAGATAATCTAAGTAAAATTACATGTCGAAACTGGCAATCACATAGAGAAATACTGGCAAGAAATATCTAGTGAGGAAATTTCCTCACTCCACAGGAAAATCCAAGCTCTGACCTCAGCTCCAAGTGAGTCATCCAAATTGGCTTTACCCAACTACAACGTCACACTAACGCAATCATTTCTGCACTTAGATCAAACCAACTTCTCCTCAAGCAGTCTGGTCTGTTGTTTTCTGGGAAAATGTCTCTCCTGGCCTCCAGAACCACCGTCAAGCTTCTAGCACTGAAACTCGTCTTTCCATAGCAGAAACGAAACTGCCTCTAGAGGCTATTGTGTTGCCTTTGCGTCAGCCTCTCTTTGGCTCTTCTGCCTCTCTGCAAATGCACTCACCGGATCTGGAATCCTTCCTTCGGCTTCACTGTCTCTACCCCTCTTCCTCACTTCTTCGATCTCACAGGCTCTCTCTCCGGCAATTGATTGTTGCTACTCTGGAAATCGATATGCTCATGAAATCGAACCTCTCAAGTGTATTCTCCAAGTGCCCATCGACTTCTTCTTATAAGCCTCTGTTGGGACTCCAACAAGCAAGATTAAATCTTAATCGATGGCTAGGATTAACTTGAAGTCGATATGTGTGAGTTTCTAGATCTTTCACACCTTGACTTAATTAATTCTGATTAGTTAACCATATTCCCTAACTTTAGACTTTGGAAATATTTTAAAACTGGCTAATAACCTAATTCAGTCATTTCTAGGCGGAATTTCGAGAAACGATTTCTGGGTTTTGGAGATCTCATTTCTAAGCGGAATTTCGAGAAACAATTTCTGGGTTTTGGAGATCTCATGTATTCTAGCCTCTCCACAAAATTTCATGTCTAGAACACATAGGATGCTACAAAAACTAACATGTATGTCCTTTATTTTGCAACCAATTTGATTCTCAACCTCGGCTTTGAAAATTTTGAACTTTTTAAACGCTTCTGATTTCTCCCTTAAGAATGCAACCCAGGTAAGTTTGGTGCAATCATCAATAACCAACATGAAGTATCTCTTACCACTTGGAGCCTCAGTTCTTGAAGGTCCACATAAATTTGAATGGACTAGTTGTAAAGGTCTACTAGTGGATGAATATTCTTTTGTTTTGAAAGGCACTTGAGCTTGCTTCCCCATTTGGCATGATTTGCAAATTATGTTGTATGGCTTTGTAATTTTTGGCAAGTCTCTTACTACTTCCTTTTTGTTGAGCTTTATGATATGATCAAAATTCAATTTCCCTAGTCTTTTGTGCTACAACTAGCTTTCAACAAGTTTCCCCAAATAACACTCATTTTCATCCTTGACAATGTATAAATTATTTGAGGTTCTCACAAAATTTGCTACTATTTTGCTTGTGTTCTTCGACTTTATTTCACAATCTTGGGAGCAAAAAGTAGCATCATACCATTTGTCACACATTTGTCTTGCACTCAATAGGTTGTGCTTGAGTCCATTTACAAAAAGAACATCATGAGCTTTACCTTTTCCATTGTCTAAAGTCACTATGTGTTTTCCCATACTCTTACCTGGAGCATCATTACCAAAGGTGACACTTTCTGATTTATTTTCGTTGAGTGACAAGAACTTACTTTTATCACCAGTCATATGCCTAGAGCATTCACTATCCACATACCAGTGGCTATTTTGATTTTGAGCATATATAACAAGGGCACATTTATCTTTCTTGTCTTCCTTTTTCTTCTTCCAAAACTTGGGTTCTTCTTGTGTTTGCTTATCTTGAAATGAAGGTCAGAAGTTTTTGACTCTACATAAATTTCTTTATGACCAAAGTTATGACAGTTAAAGCATTTAATAACATTGAATAAGAGAGGAAAAGGATTGTTGTCCTTGGGATTATTTCTACCTGAATTTGCAAATCTGCTATGCTTATTCGACGAGTAATAATCATTTATTTTATTTCTTATTTGATTGCTTCTAAGAAACGTTCTGCAGTTCATAGCCTTGTGACCAAACCTTTTACAGAAATAACAATAACCATAGGATAAATTTTTGTAACTAGGAGTAGTTTTTCTTTGCAAATGTGATCTTATGGGCATTTGATGACTTTTTCTTTGAGAAAAGCAGCGCTTAAGATGGTTTGTTGCCTGATCTTTAAAGTTGTTAGAAACTTTGATATAGAATTTTCTTGGTTGTTGAGTTGTAATTTCACTTTGTTGTTGTTGATTTTCCACTTGTTTAGTCGCTTTCTTGTTGTCAATCTTCATTGATTGTTGTTGAGATGTATTATTGTCATTTCTCTTATTTCGTGAATGTTGATTGTTGTCCTTCCCTTGAATTCCACTGCCATCACTTTCTATGATTTCTTAGATGAAGTTGATAAGTCTTTTGTCTTCAAGTTTCTTGTTGGTAGTTTCTCCCTCATAACCCAAGCCATTTTTTTTGAGAGGGGAACTCTGAGTATTAAGAACTTCATCTAAATTTGTAGGTCCTTTAGTATACTTTAGATTTTAGTTTAGTTGAGCCCGAGTTTTCTCCAATTCCTTTCCTTAGAGAGACTACCTCTTCTTCCAGTTTTTCCCAGTCCTTACCTTTCTCCTTTAGCTGTTGCAACAGAATGTCTTCAACCTTTTTAGCTTCTTCCAATTCTACCTTTAGTAGGAGTGATGACTCTTCAGATTCAGGTTCTTCTTTTACATACTTGATCAATAGCTCTTTTTCTTTCTTATTCTTCTATCGATTTCTTCTAAAGCACTGATTAATTCGTCGTCCACGTCTATTTCAGCGTCTTCTTCACTTAATTCACATTCATTATGTCCTTCATTTTGGGTTTCTAAGGCCATGAGCATGAAGTTATTGACTCCTTCATCATGAGATTGCTCATTTTTTTATTCTAAGGAGTTGTTGTCTTCTTGGGTATAAAAAATTTTCTTTTTGAAATTTTCCTCCTTAAATTGCCTATATTTATTCTTTTCTTTGTTATTCGATTTATTATCTTCCTTCTTGAATGGACATTTTGAGGCATAATGACCTACTCTTCCACAATTAAAGCATTTGAAAGGCAACTTACCTTTATATTTGCCAGTTCATTTCTTCAGTCTTTTGAAAAATTTAGGCCTTTTCTTGATCCGATGCAAAGCTTGAGCATTCTTGGTCATTTGTGGTTTTCCTATTTTCTTTAAATGTTGCTTCCCTTGATACATATTTTCCTTTAGTGGTTCTCATTTCACAGGTTGTTAATGTTCCAAGTAATTGGTCCATTTATAAAGTCTCAAGGTTAGACATCTCCTCAATAGTTGATACCTTAGGATTAAATTTGGCAGGAAGAGATCTCAACAATTTTTGAACTATTGTGGATTCCTTTATAGTTTCATCAAGACCTCTCATGACATTCACTATACATCGACTCGAGGAAAAATTTTGCTATATCCTCATCATCATTCATTTTTAATGACTGAAATTGCACTTGGCAATTTTTACCTTACCATCACCTTCATAGCTATTCCTTAACTTGTCCCACATTTCTTTTGCAGTCTTCCAGTGCATAACTTTAACAAATCCTGATTAAGACATTCCACTTAGGATTGCATTCATTGCTTTGGCATTAAATTAGAACTCAATCTTGTCCTCTTTGTCAACCTATACAGGTGGCTTTTCATAGCCTTTCACCACTGCATCCCAGACATTTGCATCAAAGGGCATTAGATATGTCCGCATTCTCAATTTCCAAAAGTTATAGTTTGTTCCATTAAAAAGAGGAGCTTTGTTGGTATAACATCCTTCTTAGCTAGCTATGTCTCAGGTTTTGATCTTCCTTCCAATAGTTAGACTGATGTTGAAGGAACCTGCTCTAATATCAATTGTTGGAAACTAGGAAAATACTAAGAGGGGGTGAACCAGTATTTTATAACTTTTAACAATCTTTACCCAATTTTTTTAACAATGAGCAGAGCTATTTGAATATTCAACAATTAACCACGAAATCAATACACAACAAAACTATCAACATCACACACATAAGTAGTGCATAAAGACACTAGATATATGTGGAAACCCATAAAGGGAGAAAACCAAAAATTCTTTTGTTTTGATGTAAATGCAAGCACCAGTTTCTATTATATCATATTATGTAGGCACCAACCTTGGAGAGGCTCCAACCTCTTTTTCTTTGCAAGTACCCACTTGTTGGTAGCACCAAGTCCCACTACTCACAGGGACCAACCTATTGATCTTTTTTCGGCACCTACCTGAGAGACACCAATCTCCGGATAAAATAAAATAAAATTATTCATGACAGGATTTTATGATCGTGTTTCAACATCACTCTATTTTTGATAATTTGCGCTTTCTTTATAGCAACTTCAGCTTTCACCCAATCTCCTCCTATAGCCTTTGTTTTTGTCCCTCTATTCTTTGTATGCTTCAAACTTTTAGCAATTAACAACTTTTTCACTATCTTTTAGTGTCAACTATTTCTCTTGGTCTCTCACGTTGTTTATTTGATCCGAACAAGAGCAAAAATTCTGATTTCAATTCCAAGGACTAGTTTATATCAATCTCCTCTCATCACCTGTGTCTTTTCGCATTCATAGTTTGTTAGGAATTAAAGCGCTTCAACTTCATGTTTTTTGAGATTCGTTGGTCTGTTCATTTTGGATTCATGCCATTTTTTAATTTGCTAGTCTCTAAAATGCCATATTTGGTTCCTTGTCTTTCCGCAGTGCGAACAATTCATATTGGTGTTTATACTATTGTTTTTAATCCAAAAAAAAATGGGGAGGCCATATTCAAGTTAAGTACCATCCTCCATCTCCCCATTAAAATCTCCATCTAGCGGCCCACTTCAATCGTGAAGCGTCATTCATCAATTCTCACCAGCCACAGACACTTAAGCAGCGTAACGTGAAGTTTTATGTTAGCAGACAAACATATCTCTCTCTCGGGATCTGTCTACCTTGCCACTATGCTATTGCTAGTCCTCTATGAATCTCAAACTCTCCATGCACGTCAAGAAACTTGTCAACTGATCATGAATCACTTCCTGTCTCTCGAAGCCTGTCAATCACGACAACTTCAAAACTTAAACCTTCACGAAACTTTTTACGAGACCTCCATGGCACGATGACGTGTTAGCCATGTCACTTTGTCCTAACAATCTATCATCCCATGTCATCACACTACCATGTGTCACCCTGTGAGTGGTGCCATGTGCCACCTGGTAAAGGGCCACTTAGACACACAAAAGTGCCAAAACTGCTTACTTGGTGTCACATGTACAAAGTGCACCACGCCATCATTTGGCCATGTGTTCTCTTATCATTGGGCCATGTCAATTTGTCAAGCATGTGTGTTGTCTTGTCACATTGTCATGCCACTCATTGCATTGGGCACAATCCACAACCTTTGTGCATGTATAGATCCCGATGTGATCTGGGCCATTGATCTCCACCGTTGTTTTATATCGGGTACTTGATGCTGTTGAGAATTTGGAGGGATGGTGATTAATACAAATTCTCTTCTTGATAATTACTTGAGCTTACTTGAGTTACTTATGTCTTCTCTTCTTTTATCTTAATTAATCTTTCATCAAGTCAATTATCAAAATGCACAAGACACAGAAGTTAGGCTCCTGGAGCCAGGGAAAAACCTCTCCCTCTTGGAGAGGAAAACCCGCAAAGAATTCTTCTTATAAATCTTCAAATGACAAGTACCATGACCAATACTCAGACCCTTGACCTAGATATGCTTCCAAGACCTTAATTCAACTTCTTCAACTTTGATTATTCTTTTCACCAATTTACTTAGTTCTGCCTCAGTACTAGAGATCTTGACCTTTACCTTGTATATGCTTGTATTTGATTTGCTTGAACTGTAGGAAGGCAAATCAAAGATTTACCTTCCTCACTATTGTTGCCTCTTCTCCTTATGATGACTGTCTCAACTTCAATAAATTCTTTCTCCAAATCAACAACCCTGAACTAACGCCCTTAAACTCAGAGTTATACTTCCTGCACTTATCCACAACTTTGCTTCAGACATTCGCAATCCTGTACATCCTGTACTTTTCGCAATTTTTCCTTCCTGCTCTTTTGTTTCAAATCCGCACTTATTCATTGTCTTTCATCCGCACTTATATGTTGTCCCTTATCCGCACTTACTTGCTATCCCTCATCCGCACTTACATGTTGTCCTTTATCCGCACTGTCTTCTTGGAGATGTCTGCATACTTGCTTCAGAGATAGGTCCATTGTGGGTTCAGTGCAATCCGCACTTTTTGACTCAAACAGATCCGCAATCTTCTTGTCCAAATGGCCGCAGAACATGTGTTATTTATATAGTGCCAAGACTAGCTTTTAGGCCGACCATTCAACCAATAGTTAGGCCGACTTTCACAGAGTTTATTCCAGCTATTATGAGGTATTTCTTCACTGCTTTTAAAGCTTGACTTCCATCATTATTTGAGGGCTATTGTGAGCTTCTTCCACAAGGTCTTGGAGCACATATTCCTAGACTAGATCCTTCATGGTTGAGACACTTAATTCTATTTAATCCTAGATGACAAAAACCTAATAGACATCAAGAAGAAGTCTATCTACATAATAAAATCTTGCTCATGAAACCCATGAAGCAAGTACACCAAAAATACATTTTATTATCTGTCTTCTTCTTTACATAAATACATAATTACATAGTCAACACTCAGAGACTTGACAGACTGTGTTGACCTTCTTGGACTATTCTTCTCTTGGGTAGCTAGCCCTCAAAGAATATCGGTCCACGACTACTCTTATCTTGAATACACTATCTCATTCTCAAAGAGTATCAAATGCTAGATGATTTCCCAATCCTCCATTCTGTCTTCCAGGTGAAGACTAGAATGATGTGACTATCCATTTTCTTCACATGGCCTTCACTAAGACTTGCGGTTGTTAGTCCTGGTCTAGTGCATGACACATGTAATAGAGAATCACATACGTCACTCCCTCTTAACACAAGAAGGACATACTTCAAGTTTCTTCCAAGCAAGAAACTTACCACCAAACTCCTTATCAACCAAGGTACTGCAGCAGCAATCCAACTACTCATGAAGAATTCCTCCCCTTGATGTCATGGTTTTTCGATATTGAGGAATCTTCAACTTTTGGCTTCAAAGGGCACAGATCATCCATCACTTTCAGTCACGAGTCATGTCCACTATCAGAAGTGATTCATTAGTCTTTCTCATCTGGTCCACTACGATGCCATTCTGCTTTCCTTCGAATCATCTCCAAGAATCATCTATCCTTTCTCATGATTAGCAGCCCTGCACAAATTCATCGAGATAAACATATACATATGAACTTTTAGAACAAAAGTTACCTTACTAATGATCTTTTACCATGACATCTTCCTGTAGGCATCGGCATCCTTCATACAGATTGACACATCTCCTAATGATATGTTTTGCCAAGGGTCTTCTTCTTTACGAGACTTCCGTCAGAGTCTACATATCTTCCCAGGAGATCTCCTAGTCACATCTTCTTGGCCTCCGGATGATAACTACCTCTTCACATGGTTGCATTTTATGATCTTTTCCTCTTTTGCACATTCTTCATTCCCAGGATCTTACAAATTTTCCAATTTTATTTATGTACAACCACCTCATATTCTATGAGGACATATTATGTTGATTTCACATGTCAATGCACCGAGAGATCCTCTTTCATAGATCATACTTCTAAATATCGAAATTCTATTACCTGCAACCATATGACATGACTTCACAGCATCCAATATCAGCATATATGTTTGCATACCTCATACCTATTTCCCAGAGTCATCCTGTAGCAATTATCTAGAATGAAGAGCTCCATTCCTTTGGCCTGCTCCATCAATATGTAGCAATTATCTAGAATGAAGAGCTCCATTCCTTTGGCCTACTCCATCAATATGTCATCACATCCAAAATTATGTTTCCATGATGACCCTGATCTTGATGACTCCTTTACTTTAGTAATGTTATCAAAAGGTTTTCCAGAAGTTGTTTCACAGAGGGCTCCTTCCATGCTTCTATCGTGATGCTTATTGATGTACATTTCTTCCTAACAGACTATTTTACAATCAATCAGAAATCACTTAAACAGAAAGATGGTCTTAATCATAAAAGAGATCTCTTGCTTCCTCTTTCTTAGATCTCTTAGCATCAGGTTCTTCTCTTTCAGTAGTGACATGGGATTTTTCCTTTTCCCTCTTGTCCTTTCCAGATTTAGGACAATCATTTTTATAATGCCCAAGTTCATTACATCCAAATCATCGTATGTTGTCCATATTCCTTCTTTTATTCTGAGGGCCAAATTTTCTGAATCTTCCTTTCTTCCTGTATGAGGCTGCAAAGGCATGATTCTCTTCACTTGGTCATGTATCAGCTTTGGCCTTTAGTCTTGTTTACTCTATTTTACATAAAGACCATAAATCATGGAATGGGGTGGCTTCATTCTTCCCGTATAAACTAGAAGTGAAGTTCCCCATTCCTCTGGTAGAGCATTCAGCACCATTCTAGTCATCTCAGAGTCAGACATTACTTCTCCTATTTCCTGCAGTTGATCTCTTATTTCAGAAATCCTCATAAAGTATGGAGTGATTCCTTCTTCCCTTGATAATTTCATTTTGTATAGTTCTTGTCTCATAGAGATTGTTTCTCCTCCAATACTCACAAAGAATCCTCTGGGCTCTAATTTCTCCCTTCATGCACTTGGCATGAGCTGGAGCATCTTCTTTTGCGGGGGGGTTGAACTGCAGATCCTTCGATATAGTCCATTACTTCGTCTTCAATTAAATTCAAATCTGTCCTCTTCTTCCATGCACTAAAGTTTGATGACCCAACCAACTTGTTGCTTTCTCCACAATAAGGCATCTTGACAGATAAGGTCATGGATACTTACTTGAGTAGAGTGGCTTGCAGCTTCCTTGTGATGTTTGAAGATGATGTCAAGGGTTTCCTTTAAGATAGGGGCTTCTTCAATGTAGGAGTACTTGGATCCTTGATTATTAAGTATATCTTCAGAAGTTGAGGTTCTTCTTCAAACAATGTCTTGAGTGCAAATCTTTGATGGCAAAGATTATTTTTCCTGAATGAGTTGATCTTTTGAATGAGATAGTAGATCTTACTTGAAGTAGCTAGATAGTCTTCCTTGCAAACTGATTTTACTTTCCAACCCAAACTTTGATCTTTGCTTCTTTGAGTGTCTTTGACAAGTAGCCCTTGTGTTCAGCACCTTAGCTCTGATACCATGTTGAGAATTTGGAGGGATGGTGATTAATACAAATTCTCTTCTTGATGATTACTTGTGAGCTTACTTGAGTTACTTATGTCTTCTCTTCTTTTAGCTCAAAATAATCTTTCATCAAGTCAATTATCAAAATGCACAAAACACAGAAGTTAGGCTCCTAGAGCCAGGGCAAAACCTCTCCCTCTTGGAGAGGAAAACCCGCAAAGAATTCTTCTTATAGATCTTCAAATGACAAGTACCATGGCCAATACTCAGACCCTTGACCTAGATATGCTTCCAAGACCTTGATTCAGCTTCTTCAACTTTGATTCTTCTTTTCACCAATTTACTTAGTTTTGCATCAGTACTAGAGACCTTGACCTTTACCTTGTATATGCTTGTATTTGATTTGCTTGAACTGGAGGAAGGTAAATCACTATTGCTGACTCTTCTCCTTATGATGATTGTCTCAACTTCAATAAATTCTTTCTCCAGATCAACAGCCTTGAACTAACACTCTTAAACTCAGAGTTATACTTCGTGCACTTATCCGCAACTTTGCTTCAGATATTCGCAATCCTTACTTCCTGTACTTTTCGCAATTTTTCCTTCCTGCTCTTTTGTTTCAAATCCGCACTTATTCACTGTCTTTCATCCGCACTTATATGTTGTCCTTTATCCGCACTGTCTTCTTGGAGATGTCTGCATACTTGCTTTAGAGATAGGTCCAATGTGGGTTGAGTGAAATCCGCACTTTTTGACTTAAACAGATCCGCAATCTTCTTGTCCAAATGGCCGCAAAACATGTGTTATTTATATAGTGCCAAGATTGGCTTTTAGACCAACCATTCAACCAATATTTAGGTCGACTTTCATAGAGTTTATTCCAGCGTTTATGAGAATTTCTTCACTGCTTTTAAAGCTTGACTTCCATCATCACTTGAGGGCTATTGTGAGCTTCTTCCACAAGGTCTTGGAGCACATATTCCTAGACTAGATCCTTCATGTTTGAGACACTTAATTCTATTTAATCCTAAACAACAAAAACCTAATAAACATCAAGAAGAAGTCTATCTACATAATAAAATCTTGCTCGTCAAACCCATGAAGCAAGTACACAAAAATACATTTTTTATTATCTTTGTCTTCTTCTTTATATCAATACATAATTACATAGTCAACATAAAGACAGAGCCTAGTTACACTTTTCAACGGATGCTCCCTTATCCTTCTGCTGCATGTTGAGGTCTAACGACAAATCTAGGCCCATCCCATTTCAAGGGCAGTTGATCGTCCAAAAAGCCTTCATTACTCGGCCACCTATCATTTTCTTGCTCGGCCATGCTGTCTAAAAATGTTGCGTCATCGGCCAATTGGCATCCACTTGTCACCATGTGAAAAGGGGTTTGAAGTTCTATATATTGTCTACCATGCCTACGGAGTACGCTCACCATGCCTTGGATCTCGCACCCAACACTTTACAAGAGCTTGCCTCCAAACTTGGCATGCTTTAATAGACTGCAATTGTCGAAGTTTTCTATCTACATGATTAGTCAACCACGGCTCCCAACATATCCATTCCGGAGACAGCACGCACGAAGGACAATCTGTATGTCTTATGCCAAGAAAATTTCCCATCCCATAGAATTTGTCAGCGCCACCTCATACCTAAACCTCCGATTAAAAGCTTCGCAGTAGCACCTATGAATTTTCAAGTCAGATAAAGTGAATGTATGTATCGCGCCTTCTATCGGCTGTGGAACCTTGCCCGGACTTCAAACCTTCATAACTTATGATGCACTTTGCGGGAGCACATGAGAGCTAATTCACTACAACAATAATTCCATGGTTTGATGGGCAAATTGATAATGGGTCGGAGTGTGCCAAATGGCATCCCAAGTGGGAGCAAGCCATGCAATGGCCTTTATGAACCAAGGCCGCTGTGAGGAAGCAACAAGCGTGCGGCTAGGAGATTATTGCACGGGCGTGGTTGTACCATCAAAGCTAGAATTTGGTTCTTCCCACGATTCTGCTCATGAGTGAGATTGCGACATAGTACAAAAGCAGTGAAGTCTTGGAAGTACTTCAGTACTTTGGAAACAAAATGGAAAGGATAAGTTTTGATGCCAACATGTTTCAGGTTTTATGGAACAGTACAAGCAGATTTCTCTTGTGTGAAGACGCTCCAAATGATGATGGCCGATGATCGATCATCAAAAGGGCTCTCATAATCATGCAGGCAAGACTCAAGAGGAGATTTACATGCAGAATTCTTAAATTCTGGAGGGTAATGCAATGATTGATGGTGAATTTTCTTGAATTTGGTAATATGATTGGAGGGTAGCGAGGTAAGCTGCAAGAGAAGCTTGACAACCCTTGGATATGGTGGTGGCGGGCATCACAGAACCCTTCTAAATGGCAATTCCATTAGATGGCAAGGTAAAGGGGATTATTGTTTTTTAATTTTGGTAACTTCTTGCAATTTCCTGGCTTCATTCTGGTGGTTCGGAGCCTTTGGTTAAATTCAACTTCAAAGGACTCGGCTAGGGCTCCCTGTGCAGAGGAAGAAGCTGAGTGCGTTGAATTCCAGGTTGGGCTAACATTTGGTCCAGGAGGAGAGGAGGAGGCCCAAGGCAGTTCCGGATTTGTACATCCCCTCTTGATTGCTAGTTACAATGAATTAGTCAGCCACTGGATTGTGTCGAGCATATGGGAATTAGATACTGTCAAGGATTTTGGTGTTGGAGATAGAACTGTGGGTGATGGCAGAAAGAATTGGGATCCAGGTGAGCCAGGGATCAAAAAGCAGTTCAGAATTTATGCTATTTCCCAGTGCCGTGCTCACCCTGTAGAGATGGCTTTCTGCTCTGTTTTGATGCCCCAAGTGTGAATCTCTTCCATTTTATTATCGTTTCTGTCTCTGGAGTTCTTGGGGTAATGTGTTCAGTGTATGATTTCAGAAGCATATAACATGGTTTCGACTTTTGTGTTGGATTTGATATCAGGGGTAGTAATTGAAACTCTTTGTTCAGTGAGGTTGACTTCTTGTGTTAGGGAGAGGAAGGCCGAGGAGCGCAAGCCTGTAAAGGCTTGGCTCCTTTTATATGCCACTAGTTATTCACATTCTTCAGCAAATCTTGTCCTCTTCTACAGCCTTCAAACACCTCTAGATATTCTGAAAAGTGAAAATTTCGGAGCAGCCATTATGACTAATCATAATGAGGAGGTCAAACAGTTAGTGGAGCGGGTTTCTCTACTTCAAGATGTTTTTAATTTGCGTATCTGGATAAACCAGACAGCAGCCAATTTACCACATTTATGGAAATGTTAATTGACCTCAAAGGTACCACGCAGAGATACCATTCCGAGAACTGATGATGAAATGTCCAGTCTACGTCAGCAAGTGGAGAAATTGCAACGTTGGACGAGCATGGAACATTCTTCCTCCAATTCCAGTGCCCAAGAGCTTGCTAACCTGAATTCTCCCCCTCCTGGGAGTGCAGAAACAGAAAATATGATACAATTTATAACCAGGGATCTTTATGCCAATGGAGATAACCATTCGATCTCCAATTCCACTTATATCTCTTATATCTGGCTCTTGACATTCAATAAGTTCAGTTGAACTTTGGAATGGAATATCTGTTGTTTCATAACACATGGATACAAACTTAGAGTTCAATTCATCCAATAATTGAACATCCTTTTGAATGTCTTCAGCAGTTTTTGTCATAATTTCTCTGTTTTTTATGATCCTTTCTTCTGTCTGACTGATCTGTTTTTCTAGAGTTCCTTGATTGAAATATATCCTTTTGGTAGATCCTCTCTTTGCTCTTCTGGGAGTAAGCTTTTTACTGGCGGAGTATTCTTCGTTAATTCATCAATTTTTCTTTGTAATCTGTTTCTAAGGATCAACAGGTTTGGAGGATTCTTTTCTAACTCTTGTTGCAAATGCTGGATTTCATGAGAAACATTAAATGCTGAGAACATCTTGACATCTAAGATATATGTACAATCATAACTATCAGAATCTGTGCCATCAAGTGATAATTTCTGAAAATGCTTTATACTACCACCACTTTTGGAATCTGAACTATATACAGACATGCATTCTGCAGAAGAATCATAATCTGAAACTAAATCCCATTCTGCAGGATTATGTGTGGAATTAAACAAATCAAAAATCTTTATCTGAGTCTTTTGCTTCTAATTTGGATATCTATTGGCAAAGTGTCCATGTTGTCCACAAATGAAACATTTACTTCTATCCATAGAGACAGGTTTTCTTCTTCTCCTAAAAATGTATCTAGATCTTTCTTCTTTACCTTTGCCAAACTTCTCCTTTAAGGATTTCTTATGACCTTTCCATTTTGGTTTGGAACAATGGCAGGTTGTCTTTTTATCTTGTCTCTTCCTTTTTGGTGTTTTATAACATCCAAATCTATGTGTTTCATTAAAGATATCACAAAGTTGTGGACTGAAAGACAATTGCTTCTTGATATTCTTCTTATTCTTATAAGCAGTGCATTGATCCCTTAAGATGATAAGAATATGTTGATGTAGAGCTGCTAAAGAAGAGAATCAATGGAGATTTTCTGAGCAGCTAATCCCTGAGTGACCATTTCAGGAATTCTACCTGGCATAGAAGCAATGTAATGTTTGAGATATGTTGTGTTATCAAGATCAAGAATCTCAAAATAGAGCCCCTGCATGGTACAACAATACTCAGGTAGTAGGTCTAGATCACAGAGTCTTTGACTCGTGAACATCTGAGCATAATGTGTTGAATCTGATGGTATGATTCCTAAGAATTCATGTGAAAGTGCCAACAGCATAGCTTCTAATGGATCTGTTTTGTCAAGGAGTTAAGTCTGTTGTGTTCTTCCTAAATGTTCCCACCACAAACAAACATTTCCTGTAAATGCCCATGAGATCTGCAGAACTACTTCTCTCCATGACTGTTTAGACTCAGCTTTTTTCTGTTTAGCCCATGTGTCAATTCTTTGCAGAAGAATCATTGTTTGATCTCTGTCTAAACAATCAAAGTTTATAAACAGAGTGTTTCCAATGCTATGAAAAGAGGCTGATTCTTCTCTTATTTCTGTGTTGGCTAAGTTTTGAGCCCAGCGATAGAAAGGACTGGAACGAGGTTGAGATGATACATCTCCTTCTGAAGTCTTGGGAGTTTTACTAGAAAAATGAAAAGCGTCTCCTCTATTTGTTTTAGAAGAGCTTTCTCCTAACTCCTCTAGGACAGTATCATTTCCTTTGATATCCAAAACTAATTGAGAAAATTTATTGTTAACCAAGGCTAATTTTTCTTGGGCTAATTTAGAACCTTGGTGGATTTTCTCAAGAGTAGTTGCATCTGGAGACTTGATCATCTTTAAGAATAAAGTATGATAATCTTTTACCTAATGGTAAGTAAACTTCGGACCTTCTCTTTCAACTTCTTCAAAATCCGGAGGAGAACGGGGTCTTGGTATAGCATATTGAAAGTTTGAGACTGCTCTACTGATTGTACTTAGTAGTTCTGTAATTTCAGCTAACTTTTCCTTATGAGCTTTCAGAAAATCAAAATTTGCTTGGTGCAGTGTTTTTATATGAGCTTTCAAATCTAAGACATCTGTTGCTATATCATCCAAATTCTGTGAAATACAAACAGACTGGTAGTTTGAATAATTCAACATCTTAATTTGTTCAGAAGGGCCTGGATCAAATTGACCTCTGAGATGAAGAAACTGTAAATCTCCTTGTAGAGTACCATTCTTGAATTTCTGGGTACAATTTCCTGGGTCAAGATGCCCTTTTAAAAGAAGAGGCAAAGTATCTTGCTTGCTTCTGGGAAGACTCTGCATTTTCATATCTTTAGTTGGAATAAAGATTTGTATACAGTCTTTACAGTCAGGATTTTGGCCTTTATGATCTGAGGGTCATGACGATGATGGAGAATCGAGTATTTTGTATCTTGGTTCTTTTTGGGGTTTTTCCTTGCACTATTCACAATTATCTTAAGAAACAAAACTATGCTTCTGTACATGTTTATGAAATGGAGTAGAAGGTATTCTCATACTGGATGAACGGGAGAATTGATAAATAGGCTCCTTTGGTAAAACCATAGCAGGACTTATAGTTATCTGGGGGTTTTTCATTTCTGACTTAGTTTTAACAAATCTGAGTTTGCTAGAACCATCTGAGTTTTTTACCATGTGTAATTGATTTGAACATTTCGAAAACTACGGATACTTTTGGGCTATGGGGGTGTACGAACTATCCCATTTTGAAGGTAAAGAGACTTCAGAAAATCCAAGTTGAAGAGGCTTAGTGTTGCCTAGTACAACTATGACACCTTCCTTTAGAGCTCTCTTATTGAGTTTGGGATTTATGGGAGGCATGGTAGTAGTTAAAAATCTAAAACAGATAGAAGTATGTAACTGTGCAATATGCGTATCAAATGCAACCTCAAAACCTGAAAACTGAGTATAGGCTTGGAGAAAATGATTGATGTAAGGATCTGTCAAAGAGACTTGGTATCTTGGGACAAGGGAAGACCATACTGGACCATTATTTAATGGACCTTGAAAACCGCATAATAGTGCATCATTGAAATTATTGAATCTGGAGTCTAACACACAATTTAAGCAGGATGTGTTTAACCCTGGTCTAACCAATGGATTAATACCAAACTGTATCATGCCAATATGCACATACTTAAATCCATTCTCTAATCCCCATGCAATATCTTCCTGATTTATTAACAGGATCTGATATACTGGTTTACAAACTGAAATAGGAATATTCACAGAAGTAAATTTGAACAGACTTGCAGCCTTGAACTTAAACATTGGTAACTCATATATTTTTTCAACATCAACATTAGGAAGTGTCCAATTGGGTCGAGGGTCGAATTCCTAAGAGACTATACAAGAATTATAGATTTGGTCTTGTTCTTTTTTATTAAGCAATTTTAAGAAAGACCATCTATTTTCATGTGCTTCTTTTCTAGAGCTAAAACCAGATTCAGAGAAATCATATGAGTGACCATCCATTGTAAAAGAAAACATTATGCACCTGTAAACAGAGATCGCAAGAACCTTGAATGCAAATAGCCTACACTTGCCCCGAACACAACGAATTACACCCTTTGCGCCAATCAAGAGGCCTCTCTATCAGCGATCCAACATGCACCAGAATTTAACGAGTTGAAATACAAATACACAATAACTCTACCTCACAAAATATGGAAATATATATATATATATATTTGTGTGTGTGTGTGTGTGTGTGTGTGTGTTTCCAAATCCAAAATGCCATGGCCCATCATTGAGATGTTCTCATTGTTGTTTGCTACTCACCCCTCCTCCCACCACATCCCTCCTCCCACCACATCGAGTTTCATGATGAACTCAAATAGTGATCCCTTACTTGATTTGTTCCTTTAAATTTACCTATATTCCTATTTAAAAGATGTCATCATTTTGGGTGAGTTCAAAACTCGCACCACATCTTTACATGTCCCAAATGATAATTGATCTAAGGATGAGCTTTATCTCCATGAGCTGGACCATAGCATAGTACGCCTTTGATAAGGTTACATAGATATTTCCACCATTGTCACATAGAGTCTCGTGGAATTTAAATTCTTAATAAGCTCTTCTTTACTAGATTGCAATAGGCATATTTGTTTTCCATACAGTGCCAGCGCTACTGTAGTCTACTGTGTCATGGTTGACCAAGCCCTCATCCCCAACATTCAGAATAACCTTTCCTTGTCCTCAAGACCTTTTCCTTCCATTTCATCGTATTTTTGGGCTTCAACTCTTCGGCATGAGACGTAATTATCTCACAACATTCATCAATGCAAGGAATAGCTTGTCTCATCTGTGATTCTCTTCACTCCAAAGTGTTAACAGTGGCTTTTGATCCACACTACATATATATATATATATATATATCTGTGTGTGTGTGTGTGTGTGTGTGGGGTTCCAAATCCAACATGCCATGGCCCATCATTGAGATGTTCTCATTGTTGTTTGCTACTCACCCCTCCTCCCACCTCATCAAGTTTCATGATGAACTCAAATAAGGATCCCTTCCTTGATTTGTACCTTTAAATTTACCTATATTCCTATTTAAAAGATGTCATCATTTTGGGTGAGTTCAAAACTTGCACCACATCTTTACATGTCCCAAATGATGATTAATCTAAGGATGAGCTTTATCTCCATGTGCTGGATCATAGCATAGTACGCCTTTGATAAGGTTACATAGATATTTCCACCATTGTCACATAGAGTCTCGTGGAATTTAAATTCTTAATAAACTCTTCTTCACTAGGTTGCAGTAGGCATATTTGTTTTCCTTACAATGCTAGTGCTAGTGTAGTCTGCTGTGTCATGGCTGACCAAGCCCTCATCCTCAACATTCAGAATAACCGTGGCCCCTTTCCTTGTCCTCTTGTTAACACCTACACTATCTTCACTCTCCTGGATGCCTCTACTTTCACTCCCCTCCCCCCCCTCAACCAACCTCCTACATCCTATTAACAACCTATGCACCACCATACACTTACACATAAAGCATGCCAACATATATGCCTCTCAGGCTCTCACCTTCATAACTTCTTTTGCACCCATCTCATTTCCCATCTTCAACATGGTTACTACCAAATATAGATCTTTATCTAAGATCCTATATGAGGTCACCTTGGATCCCTTTCCCCATAACATCTCAACTAACCCTCCTAGAATTCATCCCATATATCATTTATACAATCAAGGGAAAAAGGCCATGTATAAAGATCTTTGTTTTGGCCTTGCCAATGACCCATTCTCTATCTAATCAACTCGAAGTTGCTTGCCACACAAAGTTGTCCATTGCTCCTTTCCCTTTGCTCTTCCCCTAAGGCCTTTAGATGTACCCTCCCACCTCACTCACCCATATAACTTCTTCCCCCACACTTCCTACCATTGTTTCTCTTTTGGAGTGGACATATTAAGAGAGCAACCCACTATTGCACAAGTAAAGTAGAAAATGAGGAAGAATCTCTTGTGGAATTTATCAAACACGATATTGGACATCTTTCTTTTTGTAGACATTTTTAATCAAAGTGGTTTGCTCATGGTTTCCTTCCTCTTGGTCTCGAAGCATCATTTGCTCCATTTTTATTTTGTGGAACATCCTTAGATTAAAACAACTATAGACAAATTTTGATTGGGAAAAATCTTTCCAAACTTTATGCAACGGCCATGAACATGCAGCACTTAAAACATTTAAAGAGGCACAAACTATGTGCTAAGGGTCCAAGTAGTGTTGGGAAAAACACTGAGAGGGGGGGGTGAATCAGTATTTAGTGCAAATTCAAAACTTTTACTTTTTCATGCTCCAAAACCCATACGCTACTTTTCTGAAGCCAACTAGCGTATACACGCGGATATCCTTCATAAAACTCGCGTATACACAGAGATCTAATTATGCCATTAGTTCTTCACTTATATCATTCCATCATTTATTCATTAGATGTTCTATAAACAGTAAACATGTGCAGTAAGAACAGAATAAACCATCACACAAAGCATCACACATGAACACCAGGATTTTTAGGTGGAAACCCAAGTCGGGAGAAAACCACCGCTGCCGTTGCTCAGCCTTCAATAATTTATTATAGAGAAAACATCTTACAACATATGTGCTGGTACAGACTCCTACCAGCACGCAGGCACCCACCTGCGCTCGTTTACCAGCCTCTCCTGGAAGGGAGCTCCAACCCCCTGACTCGTTTACCAGCCTCTCCTGGAAGGGAGCTACGACCCCCTGATCTCGTTTACCGGCCTCACCTGGAAGGGAGCTACGACCCCCTGATCTCATTTACCAGCCTCACCTGGAAGGGAGCTACAACCCCCTGACTGAAGGCTACAACCCTCAGCACCTCTATGGACCACGTTTCATCAATTTTCACACTGGATCCAACAACTTCAATAGAACAACACTTGCAGGCCACGTTTCATCATATTTTCAGACTGGACCCATTCCATACTTTTAAGCTCAAACATACATCACCAACAGATACTTATCAATTAGGACAACACAGATGGGATAAGCATTAATACGAGCGAATAGATCGGATGTTTCATACCCCCCTTTGACAAACCTAGTTTGCATACGCGCTTTCACTTCACGATGTCGCGTATGTCTGGCCCTTGGTCCCCCGACCAGCGTATACCTATGTACATATTACAGAGCTCATTTCATTGCGCATACGCACTTTCTCTTCAGCGAAGCCGCGTATATACGCGCTTCCTCTGTGGCGAACTAGCGTATAGATCTTCAACCATTATAAAGCAGCATACTTCTTCAGATCAGATATTCAGTTCAGATTTACCCTTTTAATTCAGACAGATGTTCGCCTCATCTCGGATCTAAGCCTTCCATAAACAGATCTAGCAGATACAAATACATTCAGATCTAGATATTCCGCTTCATAATTTCTTCATAGGTGCATCATAGATTCAGATCTATTATCAAACCTTTACCCTTTTCATACAGATATACTTCACAGAGAAGTATTCACTCAAGCTCAGACATCTTGCTCCCACGCTCATGATTTGCACAATGAATTTTTTCTCTTTATATAGGTTTACCCTTTTTCAATACCATGAGCCAAAACAATACCATGAGCCCAAAACTACATTACTTCCGATGGTATTCCTGGACGGGGTCATTTAGACGAATCATTATCCAATACAATGGGTCAATACCATGGTGGTTACCCCTGGTTTTGCACTTTTTGAGCGCTTTTACCCATACGCGACTTGGCACGTTCTTTTCCGCGTGCATACGCGACTTCCCCTAGACAGATCCGCGTATTCCTTGAAACATACTCTTTTCATCATATATTTAGCACATGCTGAATTCCTTTCTTCATTGCCTTTTGTACTCACTGTAGATACATCAGTTTTAGTTCATCAAGACATATTCTATCAAGCACAACTTCATCCAGTAAGTTTCCATTATCTTCATCAAGAGGGTTTCCTTTCAAGGACAACATTCATCATCATATTGCTAACAAACATCATTTACCAAGTCCATCACGTCAAGAATAACTTCATCAGGTGGTTCGCCATCAAGGACAACACATGTCAACTGTCTCATGTCTTCATCTTCATTCAGTGGGTTGCCATCAAGGACAACACTCTGCATCATATTGCCAACAATCTCCCCCTTTGGACTTGATGGCAACCACGATGGTGTTTGGTTACCACAACAGATAAGTACATTAAGAATACAAAGACACCATGTCACTCTCTCCATTTTGACACCATTCTTTCTCTTCATTCAACACCATTATTTCTCTTCATTCAAACACCATGTCACTCTCCCCCTTTGACATCAAGGGCAAAGGGCGGATCAAAACCAAAATAATCTCCCCCTTTTCTCCTCATGTGGAAGAAACGTTCTGCAGATCTGATATGTACAGAAGTGACCAAGCTCCCCCTGAGTTCATGCTGAATCTTCAAACATATTTTTCAATAAAGTACATGACTCTACGAACTTCCTATCACCAATGACTCATACTTACAACACATATCCAACCAAGTGGATTTACATATGAGACTCAAGTACTCAACCAAGTGGGTTTACACAATTCAACTCAGCTACCCAACCAAGTGGGTTTACATAAAGTGACTCAGCTACCCAACCAAGTGGGTGTACAAATTTGACAAGTCCTTACATGACTGAATATTACAAATTTACATCATGGGTCTCAACAAGCACTTTTCATAAAAAATATGACCATTTATGACCAACACCAGAAAAACCTCAAGAAAGAGAACATATTTCGGAACCATCATAATGCCAATAATGCATTATACTCAGCAAAGCTAATGCTCCCCCTGAATCTGTGCATCCAAACATCCTTTCCATGTGACTAAGGCTCCCCCTTAGTTTGTGCATCCTGAACACTTTCACCAACAAATCATCAAGGCATCTTCATCAAATCATTAGAAAAAGAATTATGAGAACTGGAACACCACCAGAGATACCAAACAGTATCAGAGATACCAAACAGCACTGCAGCTGTGCTGAAGAGAGCTGACTCCAAACAGAGAAATGTCAGCAATCATACATACGCGGTTTTCTGTGCATGAACTCGCGTATATACGCGACTGTGTTTCAGGAAACCCGCGTATCCAATACCATCTTCTATATTTTAACCAGATCTGATCCTCTTGTGAGAAAAAGACAGTGTTCAGCTTCTTTCTGGGATATTTGAATGCTTCCCTGGACTGCAGATAGGTAGAACAGTGTAGTTGTGTCTTCAAGCGTCATCCAACGGTTGTAGCATAAGCACATTAGTAACCAAGCCTTCAGATTCTTTGCAGCATCAATACAATCTTTTCAAGAGAGATTATCATATCAGAACAACATCTTCAAATATGTGTCAAGCAATCATCCATGTGGTCCAATATCATCAAGATCTTCAAGATTTAACATGAAGTAACATATGTAGGCAAAAGATCTCAACCATAGTAACAAACTCTGCATGATCTATTCTTATTTCTGAATCAAACGACATCCAACTCATCCATGTGTGAGCACAAAAGATACTTATCAACAACCAGGGCTCAAAATCTCATCATAATAAACCATGTACCAAGTCATCATCATTTGAGCATGAGTATCACAAAAACCAAAGAATAAGCAGTCATATTGCCAACAATGCAATCATTAGTATTCAATCTGCTGCTCCCCCTGAACTGGTGCTCCTTCTTAACTTGTGCAACCTGAACATCTTCATCAGCAATTTATCAGCAACAATCTCTGTATGATCTGTCCTTATCTTTGAATTATAAGACTTTCATCTCATCAACGAATACTCTTCATCAAAAAGCAAACAGGACTCATCCATAATCTTCAACATAAGACATCAAGTATCATATCATCATTTTTAGAACTGAGAAGTTGAGTCAATAATACAGTTATTAACAGTCAAACTGATGCTCCCCCTGAACCTCTGCTCCAGATCTTCAGCTATCATATAAATTCTCTTATCATCAATGCATACGCGACTGTGTCTGCTGGAACTCGCGTGTATACGCGACTTTTGTTAATAGAACCCGCGTATGGAAAGTGAAGCATAGAAATTTTTCACATTCCTTCATCTCCCCCTGAACTTGTACTTCCTATACCTGTCTTCTTCATATCAGATGCTCTGTCAGAAATACATATAACCAGAATAATCAAATCAACCATGAGAGACATCATACATTGCTCCCCCTGTGACGATACATTACTAAATCTTATAATGTATCCCACATCATTCCTGCAGTCAATCAGAGAAGTAAGCTTCAGAAGCGGATGACTGCAGTAGGGTCAGAATTCCCTACGTTTCTGATCGGTCCTCCTTCTTTCTCCAAATTTGCTTGAACTTTCTAATTCTGTGCTGGAGATTGTCCACTTTCCCAGATCTGTTCATCCTGCATTCTTTTTCTACATGTCCATACTTGTTACAAGCATAACATCTCATGTGGCCAGAGAAATAAACATAAGAATCATAATGAGTATTTCTATTCTTCCTTCTTTTACAATCAACTGCTTTATGTCCATACATGTTACATGAGAAACAATATCCCCTGAAGAAACTAGAGTACCTTTCTGAGTAGAACCTGTTTGTTTGTGGCTGAAATGATCTGCTCCTGCAATTTGCTGCAACATGCCCATGATTATGACATTTAAAACATTCAACGTTCTTGAATGAATTCCTTTGAGAATTCATGATTGTTGGTTGATCTTTTGTCTCTTTCAACACTTCAGGTTTTGCATTGTCATCCTCTGAAGTTTTAGCACTTCCTTGTGAGCTAGATTCTCCTTTAACAGTTTCTTGGAAACCAAGACCAAGTTTGATAGCAGGAGACCTTTGATTACTCAGAATTTTGTCCAAAATGTTAGTACTATCTTGAAACCTTAAAATTTTAACCTTTTCTTCTAATTTACCTTTGAGAATGTTTACCTCAACCTCCAAGGCTTGACATTGCTTTGTCATGCTTTCTTCTTTCCTTCTTCCATCTTCTACTTGATCCTTCAGATTTAGAATCTCTTCTTTCAACCAATTTTCGTTTTCTTCACATCTTTGTTGCAGCTCTTCATTCCTCTTATTTGATTTTTCCAGATCTTCTTTGAGAGAGATGATTTATGCTTCAAGGCCTTCCTTTTCAAATGTTTGTAGAGGTTCCTCATTCTTCTTACTTGATGCTTCAAGATCTGCTTGCAGAGAGATGATTGCAGCTTCAAGTCCTTCATTCTTCTTGCTTGATTTTTCGAGATCTGCATTTTGATCGTTGATTTCTGCTTCTAGTTCTTTAATTCGATTGGATGCATAAGTATGAAACCTTTGATACTTGTCCACCTGTCCATTCGGCATTTCTATTTGATATTTCATTTGAGAGATCATCTCTTTGTAAATAGAATCTTTCTTATCAATTTCCTTTTGTTGTTCTTCAACTTTGATCTTGATAGCTTCTTCTAGATCCACAACTTGACTTTCGCTATCTTCACTATTGTTTGCACAAAGAAGAGTATTACAAGTGGCCTTCTTCTTTTCCTTCTTTGCCATGAGTACTTGTAGAGCTTCGTCAGAAACTTCTGGATCCATACTGTCACTTTCACTATCATAATCTTTGCACATACAGTTAAGTAAGAGACAAGAACAATGATTAATACCTGGTTCATCTTCTTCAATTTTTGCTATACATGATTTCTGAGGTATCTTCTTGTTTCGAGTAGCCTTCTTCTTTTGCTTCTTAGCCATGAGCACTTTCAGATCTTGGTCAGAATCTTCTTCATCTTCACTAGACACTTCATCATCATCTTCTTTTGCATAATAACTCTTTCTCTTTTCAAATTGTTTTCCTTTACCATGTTTTTCTCTATAAGGACATTTAGCAGCATAGTGACCAACTTTTCCACACTCAAAACATTTGAAGGGAAGCTTACCTTTGAATCTTCCAGTGCCTAGTTGGAGTTTTCTCACAAAATTCGCTTCTTCTTCTTCGGATATGTAGCTGGATTCTTTGACAACTTCCTTTTCTTTTCCTTTTGCAGATACCTTAAAAGCAGCTTCTCTGATTTGGGAAGGACCTCCTTGTCTCATTTCAAAAGCAGTCAGAATACTGTGTAATTGAACAATAGTAAGAGTTTGCAGATCTTGCCTCTCTTCAATAGCTGAAACTTTAGAGTCAAATTTTGAAGTCAAGGATCTTAAGAATTTCTCCACCAAAGTAGTATCGGTGATGGTTTCACCCAAATTTCTCATCCGATTTACAATATCATCTAGATGAAGAAAGAAACTGGCAACACTTTCATCACTATGCATCTTCAAATTTTCATATTCAATTCTAAGAGTTTGGAGTTTTGCACTTTTTACCTTTGTGTCTCCTTCATAGCTTAGAATGATTTTGTCCCATATTTCTTTTGTTGAATGTAGCTGCATCACTTTAGCAAATTCTGATTCAGACATGCTTCCCAATAAGACATTCATTGCTTTGGCATTGATTTCATACTTCTTTCTTTCAGCTGCATCAGTAGGAATATTTGCCGGGTATTGATAACCTTCTTGCACGATTTCCCATACATCTGCACCAAGACTTTGCAGATATGCTTTTGTTCGTACCTTCCAGAAAATTAGATTGCTTCCATTGAATAGAGGTGGCTTTATAGACATCACTCCTTCTTGACTTCCCATTGCGACGGATCTCCTTCAAGCGATCAAGCTTCTGTAGAAGGACCTGCTTTGATACCGATTGTTGGGAAAAATACTGAGAGGGGGGGGTGAATCGGTATTTAGTGCATATTAAAAAATTTTACTTTTTATGCTCCAAAACCCATACGCTACTTTTCTAAAGCCAACTAGTGTATACATGCGGATATCCTTCATAAAACTCGCGTATACACAGAGATCTAATTATGCCATTAATTCTTCACTTATATCATTCCATCATTTATTCATTAGATGTTCAATAAACAGTAAACATGTGCAGTAAGAACAGAATAAACCATCACACATAAGCATCACACATGAACACCAGAATTTTAGGTGGAAACCCAAGTCGGGAGAAAACCACCACTACAGTTGCTCAGCCTTTAATATTTTATTATAGAGAAAACATCTTACAACAAATGTGTTGGCGCAGCCTCCTACCAGCACACAGGAACCCACCTGCGCTCCTTTACCAGCCTCTCCTGGAAGGGAGCTACGACCCCCTGCTCTCGTTTACCAGCCTCTCCTGGAAGGGAGCTACGACCCCCTGATCTCGTTTACCAACCTCACCTAGAAGGGAGCTACAACCCACAGACTGAAGGCTACAACCCTCAACACCTCTATGGACCACGTTTCATCAATTTTCACACTGGATCCAGCTTCCTTTAGGACACCACTTGCAGGCCACATTTCATCACATTTTCAGACTGGACCCATTCCATACTTTTAAGCTCAAACATACATCACCAACAGATACTTACCAATTCAGACAACACAGATCAGTTAGCAGTAATACAGCAGAATAGATCAGATGTTTCATACCCCATGCTTGACAAACCCTAGTTTGCATACGCGCTTTCCTTTCTCTGATGTCGCGTATATACGCGCTTCTATTCACACAAACCAGCGTATACCTCTGTACATAATACAGAGCTCATTTCATTGTGCATACGTGCTTTCTCTTCAGTGAGGCTGCGTATATATGCGCTTCCTCTGCGGCGAACTAGCGTATAGATCTTCAGCCATTGTAGAGCAGCATACTTCTTCAGATCAGATATTCAGTTCAGATTTACCCTTTTACTTCGACAGATGTTCGCCTCATATCAGATCTAAGCCTTCCATAAATAGATCTAGCAGATACAAATACATTCCAGATCTAGATATTTCGCTTCATCATTTCTTCATAGGTGCATCATAGATTCAGATCTATTATCAAACCTTTTCCCTTTCCATACAGATATACTTCACAGAGAAGTATTCATTCAAGCTCAGACATCTTGCACCCACACTCATGATTTGCACAATGAATTTCTTCTCCTTATATAGGTTTACCTTTTTTTCAATACCATGAGCCCCTTTTTCAATACCATGAGCCAAAACAATACCATGAGCCCAAAACTACATTACTTCTGATGGTATTCCTGGACGGGGCAGACACCATACCTAATACTATAATAGTGGTTACCCCGTTATTGGTGGGGCAATTCATCATTTTCACTTATTAATACTTGGCATCGCTCCAAAAGTCAACGTATACGCGACTTTGACAGATCCGCTGGTCTTTAAACATACTCTTTTCATCATAAATTTAGCACATGTCAATTTTCTTCACGGTTTTCCACCACCAGACACATTAGTTTTAGTCTATCAACATATTCTATCAATCACAACTTCATCCAAATTTCCATTATCTTCATCAAGAGTGGTTTCATTCAAGAACAACTCTACATCATATTGTCAACAAACATCACATCATACCAGATTTACATCATTTACCAAGTCCATCAGATCAAGACAAATCCTTCATGTGGTTGGTTTTAAGGACAACACATGTCAACCTGCTCCCATGTCTTCATCTTTATTCAAGGCTTCCATGACAACACTCGTAGATCACATTGCCAACAGCAGATTTCCAAAAGTACTATTTACTAGAGAGTTTGCCGGATTATCAACAGTCTCACGAAACACTTGTCGACGTTTCGAATCCCAACGGGGATCCATCTTCAAGACATTGGAATGAAGAATTCTAAGAAGGGTCATAATCCATTAATAGTGAAGAAGGGAGGAAAGGCAAGGGCCGACCAAATTTTTTTTTTTTCTCTACTACAATTTTTATATTTTTTAATTTTTGATTTAATTCAAAGATTTATTAATTTTTAATTTTTGATTTTAATTTTAATAATAATACTAAGTTTTTTATGTTAATAAATAATAACCTTACTAAATTTATTTTATTAAAAAGTTTATTATTTTAATTTTAATAATAATACTAAGTTTTTTATGTTAATAAATAATAACCTTACTAGATTTATTTTATTAAAAAGTTAATTATTATCAAAGTTTTAATATTTAAAATAATAAACTTATTAAATATATTTTATTTTATTAATAAGTTTATTATTTTCAAAAAAAAAATTTAAAAAAATAAATAAATCCTAACCCTATTAATTCAAAGATGTTTCATAGCTAATAAAAAGTTTAAGGATAATAATAATTTATTCAAGGGAAATTTAGTTTACAAACTTTTTAAGGGTAATTTATTTTATTTTTGAAAAAAATTTAGCTTATTATTTTTATTTTGATTAAAAATTAAAAATAACAAGTTAAAAATAAAACCACCTATCTATTTTAAGAATTAATTAATTAATTAATTAAACTAAGGAAATTCTAAAAAGTATTAATGTTTATTTATTTATTAATTTTTAAATAAATAATTATTTAATACTCTAGAAAAACCTTTATTGGTTATAATGAGGAGGGTTATAGTTTAACATGAAACTAATGCTAATTAATGATTAGTCATCTATAATTATTATGATTAGTTAATCTAATAAAAATTAATCTAGTAAAATAAATAAGGAAGGGAAGCAAATAAGTATTTTCTACTTAATAATTATTTATAAATTAATTAATTTTTATTATATAAAATAAAAATTAATTAAAGTTAATAATTATTAAAAGAAATTTCCTTATTTGTTAAACCACTACTACTTAAAGAAAGGAGACAAACCTAAAAATTATTATACCTACAAACTTATACCTGGGAGGAATGTGTTCTTGAGGAGCAGATTTGTCGAAGAAGAGGTCGCCAGCTGTCGCTAATTTCATATCCCCCGTCCCTATTGAGGTTTTTAGGATGTTTTTTGATCTCCAAGGCCTCTCTTACTTTTCTTCTGTAATAGTGATCTTCTCTTGCAATGATCTTAGCATCTTCAAGACGCACTTGGTGCTTAGTTTTTGAAGAAAAAAACACTTGACCCAATTTTTTCCTTTCATGGATTTTCAAGAGGCTTTCAATTTTGTCTAGAGTGACTCCACGTTTCAAAGATTTCACAACATTAGCAACGTTATTTCTCCCATCATGGCTTTATAAGATTGTTATCAGCATGCTTTGCACTCACTAAGGCATTCTAAACTTCATCAAAAACAAGAACAAGGCTAAGCATAGATGCTCAACCTTCCTGGTGCTTAAATTGATGAGCCAAAGGTCTACCTTAGGTAGCGCACAAATGAAGATCATGGTTACCTTCTACATCAAGTCTCGACTGCTCCTCTTATATGCAAACAATATTGTTCTCTTAACATCCTCCCTCGAGGATTTATAGAGAGGCAGTTAGATGTCCTCATCAATTTTTGTGACCAAAAGTAGATGATGGTGAACCTTGTTGAGAATTTAGAGGCCTGATGTTTAATACAAATTCTCTTCTTGATAATTACTTATGAGCTTGCTTGAGTTACTTATGTCTTTCTTTCTTTAGCTTAGTTAGTCTTTCATTAAGTCAAATATCAAAATGCACGAGACACAAAATTAAGCTCCTAGAGCAAGGGCAAAACCTCTCCCTCTTGGAGAGGAAAACCCGCAAAGAATTCTTCTTATAAATCTTCAAATGACAAGTACCATGACCCAGACTCAGACCCTAGACTTAGGAATGTCTCCAAGATCTTGTCACTACCCTTTCATACTTGATTCTTCTCTTCTTCAACGATCTGCACAGTTCTGCACTAGAGAACTCAGTCTCCAAGATTCACTTACTGTATTGTAGTTAGGAATGTAAATCACAGATTTACCTTCCTCACTCTTATTCACCTTTAAGAATGTTTTATCCTTATAGTCACTGTCTTGTACTAAACCGTAGCCTTCAATCAAACTGTCCTTAAACTTTATATATTTCAGGATCTTTGCTTAACTCAGGAAACAGGAAAACCACAGTGTTATATTTGCACCTTCTTCTTGCTCTAGTATTCGAAATATAGGCTGTGACACAACCGCAAATGACACCATGTAACTGCTTCCTGAAATCCGCAATTATACTTGGAAAAACCCGCACTTATTATACTTCAGGTATCCGCACTTGTTGCTCAAATTGATCTGCACAGCATCAACGTTATATATCAAGTAATCAACACTGAAGTTCTTCAACCTTCGCACTGAAAAGCCTTCCCAGAAATCCGCACTGAAAAACCTTTTAAGAATCTGTAAAATTGTCTCTTGGATGACCGAAAAACTTGTCTTCAAATGGACCACAGAACAAGTATTTATATGAACTATTATTCTGTCTTTAGGCCAACCTGTCAGTAGGCTTGAAGGTCGACTTATCAACTGTAGGTTAGCCGACTTTATCATATTATCATAGCTTCTTTTCTAGCGTTTGAGAGAGGTCTGATAGTAGACATTCTTCCATAGTTTCTTGGACGTGTGACCGGGTTCATGACAAGATCTGGAGCATATACTAATGACTAGATCCTTCATATATATACGACACTTAAATACATTTATACTTAGAAGACAAAACCCTAGATACACATCAAGAAGAAGTCTATTATCCTCAATAAAATCTTGCTCATGAAACCCATGAAGCAAGTACAAAATACATTTTATTATCTTTGTCTTCTATAAATACATAATTACATAGTCAACATGAAGACCGACCTAGTTACACTTTTCAACACTCCCTCTTAACTAGGGAGGTATTCATACAGGTACATGGTCACTTTCAAACTGAAGAATCTCATAAGAAGAATTGGATTGGTAATCGCATTTGTATAGCATCATATCAACCAACATTGTCCTAGTGCAAGGCCTTAACTAACAACCCCATCTCTCAGCGAGACAATGGGCTACAATGTTGGCGAGACACATGACTAATAGACACCATAGTCATTGTCTCTCCAAGGTACATACTCCACCCAGGTGTTCCCAAAGTATGACCTTCTTGGAATATTCTTCTCTTGGGTAGCCAGCCCTCAACGAATGTCAGTCCTCAAATACTCTTATCTTGAATGCCCTATCTCATTCTCAAAGAGTATCGAATGCCAGATGATTACCCAATCCTCCCTTTTGCCTTCCAGGTGAAGACCAGAATGTTGTGTTTATCCATTCTCTCTACATGGCCTTCACTAAGACTTACAGCTATTAGTCCTGGTCTAGTGCATGACACATGTATTAGAGAATCACATGTCACTCCCTCTCAACACAGGAAGGACATACTTCAAGTTTCTTCCAAGTAAGAAACTTACCACCAGGCTCCCTCTCAACCAAGGTCCTGCAGCATAGTGAAGACTTCCTCCCCTTGATATCATGGATTTCAATATTAAGGAATCTTCAACTTTTGGCTTCATAGGGCACAGATCATCCATCACTTTCAGTCACAAGTCATGTCCACTATTAGAAAGTGGTTCATCAGTCTTTCTCATCTGGTCCACTGTTATGTCATGCTACTTTCCTTCAAATCATCTCCAAGGATCATGTATCATTTCTCATGATTAGCAGCCCTGCACAAATTCATCCAGATAAACATATACATATGAACCTTTTAAAACAAAATTTACCTCAGTGATGATCTTTCACCATGACATCTTCCTGTAAGCATTGACATCCTCTATTCAGATTGACACATCTCCTAATGATATGTTTTGTCAAGGGTCTTCTTATTTACCAGACTTCAGTCAGAGTCTACATATCCTCCCAAGAGATCTCCTAGTCACATCTTCTTGGCTTCCGGATGATAGCTACCTCTTGACATGGTTGCATTTCATGATCTCTTATTCTCTGCACATTCTTCATTCCCACGAACTTACAAATTTTCCAGTTTCTTGTTCATGTACAACCACCTGATATTCCATGAGGATATGTTATGTTGATTTCATCTATCAGTGCACCGAGAGATCGTTTCTTCATAGATCATACTTCTAAATATGGAAGTCTTTTACTTGTAACCATATGACATGACTTCACAGCATCCAGTGTCAGCATATAAATATATACACACCTCATACCTTATTCCCTTGAGTCATCCTGTAGCAATTTCAATAGAGTGAAGGCCTTCATTCCCTTGGTCTGCCTCATCAATATGTCATCACATACCAGAATCCAGTTTCCATGATGACCCTTGATCTTGATGACTACTTTCCAATAGTAATGTTATCAGAGAGGTTTTCCTGGAGCTGATTCACCAAGAACTCTTAACATGCTTTTTATCATGATTCTATAATATACATTGCTTCCTATTGTACTATTTTACATCCAACAGAAATCTCTTGAAGGAGAGGATGATCTCAATCATAGTAGAGATCCATTGCTTCTTCTTGCTTAGATTTCTTTGCATCTAGTTCTTTCCTCACATCAGAGATATGGGCTTCTTCCCTTTTCCTCTTGTCCTTGTTAGATTTAGGACAATCTCTTTTATAGTGCCCAAGTTCATTACATCCAAAGCATCGTACGTTGTCCATATTTCTTCTTTTATTCTGAGGACCAAATTTTCCAAATCTTCCTTTCTTCCTATGTGTGGCTACAAAGGCTTGATTCTCTTCACTTGGTCCTGTATCAACTTTGGCTTTAAGTCTTGTTTCCTCTATTTTACATATAGACCATAAATCATGGAATGGAGTGGCTTCTTTCTTCCCATATAAACTTGAAGTGAAGTTTCCACATTCCTCTGGTAGAGCATTCAGCACCACTGTAGCCATCTCAGTGTCAGACATTACTTCTCCCAGTTCTTGCAGTTGATCTCTTATTTCAGAAATCTTCATAAAGTATGGAGTGATTCCTTCTTCCCTTGATAATTTCATTTTATATAGTTCTTGTCTCAGAGAGATTGCTTCTCCTGCAGTACCCACAGAAAATAGCTCCACCAGTTTCTTATATATTTCTTTTGCAGACTTTAGTTTTGATACATAGGGAATGAGTGAGTCCTTAATGGATTCTATGGGAATCCTTTGGGCTCTAATTTCTCCCTTCATGTACTTGGCATGAGCTGGAGCATCTTCTTTTGGAGGTTGAATTGTAGAACCTTCGATATATTCCATAACTTCGTCTTCAATCAAACTCAAATCTATCCTCTTCTTCCATGCACTAAAGTTCGATGACTCAACTAGCTTGTTGCTCTATTTACAATAAGTCATTTTGACAGCTTTATGTAGGGTCGTAGATACTTACTTAAGTAGAGTGGCTTGCAGCTTCCTTGATGATGTTTGAAGATGAAGTCAAGGGTTTCCTTTAAGATAGGAATCTTCAATGTAGGAGATCTTGAATCCTTGATGAAGGATATCTTCAGAAGTTGAGGTCCTCCTTTTAACAAAGTCTTGAATGTGAATCTTTGATGGCAAAGATTACTTTCTTGATTGAGTTGATCCTTTAAATGAGATAGGAGATCTTTCTTGAAGTAGCTAGAGAGTCTTCCTTTTCAAACTGATTTGATTTTCCAACACAAATTTTTGATCTTCGCTTCCTAGAGTGTCTCCTTTGTCAAGCAACCCTTGAGTTCAACACCTTTGCTCTGATACCATGTTGAGAATTTAGAGAGCTGATGTTTAATACAAATTCTCTTCTTGATAATTACTTGTGAGCTTGCTTGAGTTACTTATGTCTTTCTTTCTTTAGCTTAGTTAGTCTTTCATCAAGTCAATTACCAAAATGCACAAGACACAAAATTAGGCTCCTAGAGCAAGGGCAAAACCTCTCCCTCTTGGAGAGGAAAACCTGCAAAGAATTCTTCTTATAGATCTTCAAATGACAAGTACCATGACCCAGAGTCAGACCCTAGACTTAGGAATGTCTCCAAGATCTTGTCACTGCCCTTTCAAACTTGATTCTTCTCTTCTTCAACGATCTGCAATGTTCTGCACTAGAGAACTCAGTCTCCAAGGTTCGCTTACTGTATTGTAGTTAGAAAGGTAAATCACAGATTTACCTTCCTCACTCTTATTCACCTTTAAGAATGCTTTCTACTTATAGTCACTGTCTTGTACTGAACCATAGCCTTCAATCAAATTGTCCTTAAACTTTATATATTTCAGGATCTTTGCTTAAGTCAGGAAACATGAAAACGACAACATTATATTTGCACCTTTTTCTTGCTCCAATATCTTAAATATAGGGTGTGACACATCTGCAAATGACACCCTATAATTGCTTCCTGAAATCCGTAATTATACTTGGAAAAACCCGCACTTATTATACTTCAGGTATCCGCACTTGTTGCTCAAATTGATCTGCACAACTTCAACGTTATATATCAAGTAATCAAAATTGAAGTTCTTCAACCTTCGCACTGAAAAACCTTCCTAGAAATCCGCACTGAAAAACCTTTTAAGAATCCGTAAAACTGTCTCTTGGATGACCAAAAAACTTGTCTTCAAATGGACCACAGAACAGGTATTTATATGAACTATTATTCTGTCTTTAGGCCGACCTGTCAGTAGGCTTGAAGGCCGACTTATCCACTATAGGATAGCCAACTTTAACATATTATCATAGCTTCTTTTCCAGCGTTCGAGAGAGGTCTGATTGTAGACATTCTTCCATAGTTTCTTGGACGTGTGACCGGGTTCATGATAAGATCTGGAGCATATACTGATGACTAGATCCTTCATATATATACGACACTTAATTACATTTATACTTAGAAGACAAAACCCTAGATAGACATCAAGAAAAACTCTATTCTCCTACAATAAAATCTTTCTCATGAAACCCATGAAGCAAGTACAAAATACATTTTATTATCTTTGTCTTCTACTATAAATACATAATTACATAGTCAACATGAAGACCGACCTAGTTACACTTTTCAACAAACCTTGGCACAATTAAGGTCATGGTATTAAATGCATCTAGAAAATCCATATCAAATTTTCATTTCTATTCAGATAGCACAAGAATGAAATCACCAAAATTTACACATGTGAAGAGTCCATTTCACAAGTCCCCCATCCAATTTGAGGCATGCTACCAAAACCTAACTAATGGGTAATTGGTCTCTTCACATGCTTGAGAGTTAATTGTTCCACATGCACATTTAGGACATATTGGCTAAGATACGTGATACGTCTTTCAACAAATCATCAACTAAACCTTCTTTCTAGTGTTGATATTGGGCCCTAGCTTGTCATTTGTTGATTTTACATTCCCTCATGTGTAACAAATGAACAAACCCAAGTGAAACTTCACTCCCATTCCATGTCCCTTGAGAGTATTTTCAAATTGGTTTCCTTTCTTCATTGGGTTCACATCATGGTTGATTCAACATCAAGGCATGATAAATACCCTAAAGTGGCCCTTTGCTCTTCAATTCATATTGCCTCAGGCCACTCAAGGCAATGACAGGTTTGTTTTTTCAAGCATCTTCATTCAATCTATTGGCATATCCATTTTGCTCAAGAAAGAGAGGAAACTTCTTGATGATGTTTTGAAAACAATTCATAACTCATGGGGTAGCACAAGGTTTTCCATTATCTCAGATGGTTGGACTGATACAAGGCATAGGCCATTGATCAATGCCATTGCATCATCACCAAAAGAAGCCATGTTCATAAACGCATAAAATTGTTCGGGTGAGGTAAAGGATAGTAAATTCATTGCTGAAATTTTCATTGTTGCTATTGAACAAGGCCAGAAAATGTGGTGCAAGTTATCACAGATAATACATCTGTTTGCAAAGATACAAGAGAGTAGATATAAAAACATATTTTGGACTCTTGCATTGTCCACAATTTGAATCTGATTTTAGAAGAGATTGAGGCAAAAAAGGAATGGATTAAGGAGGTCATAGGGAAAGCTCGAGAGATTATAAAATTCATCACCAACAACCACCAATCTCAAGCAATATATTGAGGTGACCAATTTACGCACATGTTCTATGCCATTTGAGATTAGGGCACAACGAAGAAAGATAGAACATACTAATAGATCGATAGAAGAAAAGCCTAGACGAGAGAAAATTTTGTGGGGCGTTACGGCGATCAGCAGGATGCTTCTACCAGCAAAGTCTCCAATAGGTCATTCAGCCAAGCGTGTCACACATAACCCCAGAACAATCCAAACAAGAATACGCAACTCCAACGCCATCAAGAGAGAGAGAGAATTCCTCCGCGCCAATGTGTGTCAAATGAACTCCAAGTCTCTCCAATATATAGGAATCTTTGGGGGTGTGTGACACGTCCTTTAAGACATTTAAGTCAATATTTTATTCCAAGCCGACCCAGCACATAAGTGGAATAAATTCAAAGTACATGTTCTGCTCATCCGATCGAGATGATCTTTAGATCAATCTTACACCTCTCCGAAAGAGGAATCCAATAAAAATATTGCGATCGTCATCTGAGCATCACAACCCGGAGTTTTGACCTAGTTGTCCAATTTTAACACTCCCTCTCAACTAAAGAGAACTCCGTCCACTAGTGCAATCCAAACATCGTGCGTCATCCGCCGTAACTTGCTTTGCTGGCCTCTTTATTTCAGAACAGAAGTGGGTCAGTCACAAAGACATCATACCCGGCTGACAGATTCAGCCCAGAGGTCCGAAACCTCTATAGGACTCACAAAGAGTCTCCAACCAACCCGAAGTTGGTTCATCTGACCCAAAAGTCAACGTTGTCCTGAAAAAGTCAACGCAGGGCAGCAAGCTAAAAGTCAACGCATCAGCAAATTGGTCAACCCTTTGACCTCGATTTCTGTGCCAAACAGTACGGCCTTCCAAAATCGAACTTCTCACCAAATTTCAGCCCATTCGGACCATGCGTTGACCAAAGTCAACGCTGGTCAAACTTTTTGCAAAACCCTAACTGCAGAAATTCGTCCTTCAGCTCAGCCGTACAGATTTGTCCTTCTTCTCCTTCACACGTGTGGGCTGAACTCGTCCTCCAAGGAGCTCGTACTAAATCAGATGAGAGAAGAAGATGTGAGTTGAGTTGTTGTGAAATGCTCTCCAACTTTGCCTGTATTTATATCCATCATTGGGGCGTGTGACACATCCGCTGGGGGTGTGAAACCTTAAGGCCGACCTGCACATATAATTTATTATGAATAATAAATTCAAAATAAATGTTCTGCTCATCGGATTAAGACATATTATATATGGATTTTACACCTCTCTGAAAGAGGAATCCAACAAAAATATTAGCCTCTTAATCTCAGCATCATAACATGGAGTTTGGACCTAGTTGTCCAAATTTAACACTCCCTCTCAACTAGGGAGAACTCCATCCATCAGTGCAATCAAACATCGTGCGTCATCCCGCCGTAACTTGCTTTGCTGGCCTCTTTATTTCAGAACAGAAGTGGGTCAGTCACAAAGACATCATCCCCTGACTGACATAATCAGTCCAGAGGTTCCAAACCTCTATCAAACTCATGAAGAGTATCCAACCAACCCGAAGTTGGTTCATCTGACCCGAAGTCAGGCAGAGGTCCCAGACCTCACTAAACTTGATCCCAGATCAAGTGGTTGGACCGTGCCATCCTAGATAGAGAGTACGGCAATCTCTGATGCGTCCATCAGTCTTTGCTAATAGTCTCTAGCTTCTCCCACCTCATTGGCCAAATGAGAGGTACTTCCCATGAGCCCTGAACTCAATGGGTAGGATGCATACGGGGCACAGATAAATGAGTGGCGAACCAGCTCAATAATCACAAGGGTGGGGTAGAAGCATTATGAGTGCTTATAGCTCCGAGAAGCTATCCCCAAAGCCCCCCAGAGCTCCCAGAGCTCATCGTCCAACAGGACCCACATCATAGGGTCTTTCCACGACACCAAGACTCTCACGGAAGGTTAGGAACTTGACCTTCCCCAGGGGCTTAGTGAGAATATTCGCGACCTACTCATCAGTTCCTATATGATCGAGCCTTACGGCGCCTCGCTGTACCATATCCCGGATAAAGTGGTACCTGATATCAATATGCTTGGATCGGTCGTGGAACACAGGATTCTCAGTCATACGAATCCCACTCTGATTATCACAGAGTATCACAATGGTATCTAGCACATGTCCAAACAGCTCACTAAAGAGCTTTCGCAACCAAACTGCTTCACAACAGGCCATACTAGCAGCAATGTATTCGGCCTCCGCGGTGCTCAAAGCCACCGACTTCTGCTTCCTGCTCATCCATGAGATCGAAGCAGAACCAAGATTGAAGCAACATCCAGATGTGCTTTTACGATCCACCACACTGCTAGCCCAATCGGCATCAGTATATCCACGGAGTATCACACTCCCGGCAGTGTATCTCAGCCCATGGTTTATCGTGCCCCGAAGATATCTCAAAAGATTCTTGGCACCAACCCAGTGAAAATGATGAGGCTCAACCATCTGTTGACTCAAAGTGTTCACCGCAAAACATATGTCCGGACGGGTGTTCACTAAGAACATCAAAGCTCCTATGAGTTGACGATACTCAGTAGGATTGGCCAAGATAGGCTCAAATAGTCGTCGCCACCTCAACTTCTAAAGTTGAGTTCCATCTATGAGCCGACACCTGACTTGCTGTACCACCATCCCAAATCTTTCCGTGTCACACAATATATTTCTCTTGAGAAAGGAAAATCTCTCCGTGTCTCTGCCCCGTACCTCCTGTGCCTAGGAAATAGTGCATCAGTCCTAGGTCCTTCATCTCGAACTCAGCAGCGAGCTCCCTCTTACATTGATGAATGAGAGGGTCATCACCTGTCAGGAAGAGGTCGTCCACATACAGCACTAGAATGAGAGGCTTCCTCTGCACAACCTTGAAGTAAAGGTTTGGATCAGCATTACTTCGAGTGAAGCCCAGCTTCATCAAGTAACTATCCATCCTCTCGTACCAAGCTCTGGGTGCTTGCTTTAACCCATAGAGGGCTTTCTTCAACCTGCAGACACAAGTGTCTCGATCTTGAACTTCAAATCCCAGAGGTTGTTCTACATACACCTCTTCCTTTATTGCACCATGCAGAAAAGCGGTCTTGACATCCATCTGATGAAGACTCCATCCTTGTGTAGCAGCAAGGGCTATGATTGATCGGATGGTGGTATATCGTGCTACAGGTGCAAATATATCGTCATAGTCAATTCCTTCCTTTTGAGAGAAGCCACGGGCAACAAACCTTGCCTTAAACTTTTCAGCACTCCCATCAGATCCATGTTTGATTTTGTAGAGCCATTTAGCGGTGACAACAGATTTGTCCTTCGGTCTCGGGACCACATCCCATACATCATTCTTCATAATAGACTCATATTCTTCATGCATAGCATCCTTCCAGACTTGATGCTTGATGGCTTCCTCAAAAGATCCAGGTTCAGATTGTACAATAGTACTCATGGCAGCTAGATACCCTTGGTATCTACATGGCTTCTTGCTTTCTCGGAATGTCCCCCTTGGGGCAGCATGACCCTCAGCATCTTCGAGGGTGTCCCTGAGCCATGATGGTCTCTTTCCCAGTGAAGGAGATGGATCAATAAGGTCCATTGGTCCTTCAATATCAGGCATAGTCTCATCCTGGGGTTCTTCCAGATTTCCAGGCTTTTCTTCATGATTTTCTCCAGATCTAGGAAGATCTACTACTTTCTTCAGGGAAGCATCTTCGTCAAAAGTGACATCATGGCTTATCTCTACTTCCCTTTGACCAGGTACATAGACTCTATATGCCTTAGAAGTCTCACCGTAGCCCACAAACATTCCTTTCTTCCCAGTAGCATCCAGCTTACTTCTCTTTTCTTTCGGCACATGAAAATAGACAGGACATCCAAAAATTCTGAAATGTGAGACATCAGGTTTCTTACCGCAGAAAACCTCTTCTAGAGGCTTCGGAGTCCAAAGCGGAATGAGGGCATCGGTTTTGAATGTACACAGCAGTATTTGCAGCTTCTCCCCACAGAAACTTTGGTAGACCCCGGTCACATAGCATGGCACGGGCAGCTTCCACAATAGTCCTATTCTTGCGTTCAGCAACACCATTCTGCTCAGGAGTATATGCAGTGGTAGTCTCCCTCTTAATGCCAGCTTCTCTGCAAAAGTCTTCGAACTCATTTGACTCATATTCAGTGCCATTGTCAGTCCTCAAAATCTTGATCTTCTTTCCGGTCATATTTTCCACCAAGGCTTTGAAGGTACGGAACCACATGAAAGCCTCATCCTTCTTCTTCAAGAAGTATATCCAAGTTTTGCGAGAGAAGTCATCAGTAAATGTCATGTAGTAAGAACATCCCCCCAAGGATGTCACGGGCAACATACCAGATAGATCAGAATGGACCAGTTGCAATATATCAGATGTCTTTGTGACACTTGAGGGGAAAGGTCCCCTTGTATGTTTTCCTTCAACACAACCCTTACATACACCTTCATGATTATTTCCAAAGTCAGGCATCCCTGTCACCACCTTCCTTGCTTCAGGAAGGGCCTTGTAATGAAGGTGTCCAAATCTTCGGTGCCATAGTTCGGTTTGACGGATAGTATCACAAGTCATAGCTCCCAACGGACTCCCTCCAACCTGGTAGAGTGTACCAACTCTAAAGCCAATTGAGATAGCTTCCTTGAAGCTCTCCTTCCACATGAGCACCTTTCCATCAGAGAAAGTTACATTGAATCCTTTGTCTTCCATGGCAGATACAGACACAAGGTTCTTCTTCAATTTAGGCACATAGAGTACATCTTGCAAACGTAGGACTTGTCCTTGAGACAAGTGGAGGGTCACAGTCCCTGTCCCTTTCACGGGATATGTGGCATTATCCCCAAGGATAATTTCTAGATTAGTATCCCTTTCAACCATGTCAGAGAGTGCTTCCTTGAATCTAGTGATGTGTCTTGAGGCACCACTATCGATTAGCCAGACATCCATAGTGTCGGGCGGAGATGTAGCAGAGAGAGCAGATACAAGAATATACTCATTTCTTTTATCAACAACATTAGACTCCTCATACCTGGTATTTCTGGACCTTTTAGAAGGTTGATTGTTTCCACCAAAGTGAGCTTTCCTCTTCCCTTTGGATTTGTCATTTCTTCGATTCCCATTCCTTCGGTTGTGGTTGTTGTCATCACTATCGGGAGAATCCTTCTTGAAGGGGCATTCTCTAGCATAGTGACCAGGCCTATGGCAGGTGAAACATTTTCCCTTCTTCTCTTGAGTCTTTGTCCTTCCTTTGTCCTTAGAACCACCAGAGTTCTTCTTTCGGGAATGAGCACCATAGGCAGCATTTCTGTCATTATCGAATTCCTTCATCCTTGTTTCTTCGTGCATACATCTAGACAGAAGCTCATCAAAGTTAGGAATGGTATTATTGTTGAGAATGGTAGTTGTGAATACTTGCCATTCATATGGAAGTCCTCCAAGTGCGGTGAGAACCATCTCACGATCAGTTATTGTCTCCCCAATAGCTAGCAGATTGTTCCTTGTTTCGGTCAATTTCAGAAAGAAAGTTTGAATAGACTCATCCCGACCCTTCTTCATATTCTTCAACTTGTTCTTGAGGAATAGCACTTGGTTCACATTGTTTACCTTGAACATAAGGATCAATTTGTCATACATCTCCTTGGATGTGCCTAGTTCAGATACATAGGCAACCAGACTCTTATGTATGGATTCCCTGATCAGCAACTTTGCTCTGATTTCTCCCTTCTTGTACTTGTTTCTAACAGCCGCAGTAGCATTGGATGGAGGTTCTTGAATCTTACCTGTCACATGATCCAAGAGATCATGATCTTCCAATTTGAGGTCTAATATCATCTTCCAGGCATGGAAGTCATCACTTCCAGTCAGCTTGTCATTCTCCTTGAACTCAAGACTAGTGGAACCCATTTCTTCCGGTGGTGATTGCTAAAGATAGAGTTTGTCTTCACCTCAGCTCTGATACCATGTAAATTTTTGTAGATGTTCTATGCTAGGAGCAATTTCACTTTTCTCACAGCAATCATACAAAATAGTTAAGTAAAATGCAGATAGAACATATAAATGGATCTTACAGAAGACAAATCAGAAACAGGAAAAATGTGGTGGTTCGTTACGGCGGTCAACAGGATGCTTCAACCAGCAAAGTCTCCTTGGTCAGCCAACCCAGCATGTGTCACAACAGTCCTCCAATCAGCAAACGAGTCAATTCAAGTCAACTCCAAAAAAGTCAACGCTGTCCTGAAAAAGTCAACGCAGGGCAGCAAGCTAAAAGTCAACGCAGCAGCAAATTGGTCAACCCTTTGACCTCGATTTCTGTGCCAAATAGTACGGCCTTCCAAAATCGAACTTCCCACAAAGTTTCAGCCTAATTGGACCATGCGTTGACCAAAGTCAACGCTGGTCAAACTTTCTGCAAAACCCTAACTACAGAAAAATCGTCCTTCAACTCAGCCGTACTGTTTTGTCCTTCTTCTCCTTCACACGTGTGGCTGAACTCGTCCTCCAAGGAGCTCGTACTAAATCAGATGAGAGAAGATGTTGTGAGTTGTGTTGTGATGAAAAGCTCTCCAACTTTGTCTGTATTTATATCCATCATTGGGGCGTGTGACACATCTGCTGGGGGTGTGAAACCTTAAGGCCGACTTGCACATAAAATTTATTATGAATAATAAATTCAAAATAAATGTTCTGCTCATCGGATTAAGACATATTATATATGGATTTTACACCTCTCCGAAAGAGGATTCCAACAAAAATATTAGCCTCTTAATCTGAGCATCATAACATGGAGTTTGGACCTAGTTGTCCAAATTTAACAGTAACGAGTTTTTAAATTTTTGGAACTTAAGTCTTGTATGTTTTGATTTTTGAAAAATTTAATGTATTTCACTTTCAAAAATATTTCACGGAATTTAATACGTTACAAGAAACATTTGTCCTAAATGAATCCACATGCTGTTCAAACTCTACACAGCCCAATTTCATATATAAGAGATTCTTTGCAAAATATTTGACACATACCTGACAGAGAGGCAACAGAATGCCTTTAAAGAAGGCTGGTGGCTTATACATTGACTTTTTCAAGGCTTGGTACAATGCAAAATGAAGTCGCTTATTTTTATTGATGTCTTCCCTAAGTCGTGGAAGTAGGACAAGGTTGCAGAAGCGCTGGGCCATCTTTGCATTTAGATTAGATACAAATATACGTGTTACTTGGTACATTGCATTTGGTGACCATTTCTCTGGTTCTGTGAGATATAACACCTCCTCCCAGAGAGACAGCGATGGCACAACCTTCAAAGCCTTTGGAACTTTACCACAAGTGTATCGACTAAGCAGATTACCCACTCTGTGATTGCCAAAATGTTTCTTTTTTATTCACAATGACAACTGGAAATCAAAAAACATATATACATGGCAGAAAGAAAGTTTCATTGAAAAGCTGATGCCCAAAAAGCCATATAAAATAACAATTTAGTCAATGGAAAATTTACAGTACCCTTTATAAACATCAACAATTCCATTATCCAGTGGGGGAATGGGTCGTTCTTCTGCACAATATCAAAATACTGGTTGAGTAGCTGAAACTGTTCCTATATATCAGGTATTAACATATTTATCAGAGCAAGTAAGAAACAAGCAAATGTTTAGCAAAAAGTGACCAGCTTCCTAATGATTTAAGAGGCAGATTATTTCCAAGAAAGTTATACCATAAAATATTACCGTTTAAAAGTGAAAAATACATAGGAACTACAGAAACTAACTCCATGCTCAAAAATGTCCAATTGATAATATGTTTGGAATCATATCTTTCTGTCATGCATCGACTTCTATTTCCCATGATGCTTTTCCTTATTTTTCAAAATTCGCTTCCCTTCTAACTACACCCCTCTTTAAGCAACCCTTTCTATCAATAGAATTCTGATAGCCGATAGATACTCTCTTTAAGTTTTCAAATTTTCCTCTTTCATCTTCTCATAATTTTGATCATACATGCTGTTCCTCTACTCCCATGTCTCTTTTATGATATATCACTTGTATCATTTTATATATATGTTACCACATTTTATTCTATTATAAGAACAATTTCAAGAGTTTGTACGGCTCAATGATTCACGTCATTTTGTTTGCAGACCTACGGCATGAATCAAAATAGCTACCAGAAGTAACTTCTTTGAAGACTGCAACACCAAAAATCTACTATGGGATTTCAGCAGGCTTGCAGGCATCCGTTCTAAAAACCCATTAGGTGCTAATACATACGCATAGCTCTTGCAGTGATGAAAACATACAAATTCTTAGGAAAATTCAAATAAAACTTAATAAGATATTTAGATGGTAATGAAGCCCTCTTGCAGTGATCTCAGACTAGAGAATTAGCAGCCTGATTAGGTTTACCACAGTGGACCTTAAATGGTCAGCACTGTGGCAGGTTAGCCTGCACAAATGAATGTGAATACCAAATAGCAAATGCAGCATGTTGATAAAAGAAGTTTCCTCTGTTATGTCTTCAAACGGCTTACCCAAAAACACACCTTAGTTACCAAAAACAGCATGTAGGACCACATAATGTAAGTGATGCAAAGCTCAAACAACTTGAAAGTCGAAATGCATTCTACGTCCTATTTTTATATTTGACCCTAGAAATGCATTCCACATCCCACTATTTATGTTTGACTCTAGACCTGCATTCTGCAAAGAAGTTCAAAGATTTTTTTAAGAGAAATCAAGAAGAAAAAAACACAAAATATTGGAAAACATTAAAGAATCAGTTCTAAAATAAAAGCCATTTTTAGGACAGTTGTTTGGTAATGTGTTTGAATTCTAGTGGCCATTTCAAGACACTGCCATCATTGAAATTGAGGAATGAATTCCATGAAGAATGTGATAGAACATATTTCTGTTATATTCACTTTAATATATTTTCACATCTTATGTTAGCGTAGGAAGGTATTTAACATAAGATGCTTCATCAAGCATTAAATGTCAATCCAAATATCTTCTAATTGATGAAAGAACTCTCCACTGGTAACTGATTATGCCCAAAGATGAGGGAGGCCTTGGTTTATACTTTGCGATGCAGGGAATCATTTTGGCAGCTAAATGAGTGGTTAGATATCTGGAGGGTTCTTCTCCTTTGCAGGTTTTGTTGTTGCACAGATTGCTTTGAGCCCAGCAAGTTGGTAAAACCAAGGGTCCGTTTGGATTATGTGATATCTTACCTGCTCCACATAACTATCAGCTCGCGGGATTTTTTAATTTCAAGAGTATTTGTGCAGCATGGAAGAAGCTAGCAGGTTTAGTTTGTTGGCATATGTCCAGCAGCCAAGCTGTAACATCCCAATACCGTCTATGCTCTATTGAGAATACAGGGTACTTCTTGAAACCACCAATTTTAACTCCGAATTTTATGATTTGTTACCATAATACCATTATCAATATCTCTGAATTACCTCCCCTAATAAAGGTATCATCTGCTTTGGGGGCTTAATCTTGAGTTAAAGGATGTTTAATTGCTAATTACTTGAATTTTCTGAGCTGATTGACCACAGAAATCACCCCACTCAATCAATTTTCCAGTCTATTTGACTCCATAACCGACAGAATTGAAGGCACTACAGTCATTAACAATATTTCTGAATTTTACTTCACTGTTTTTGAGTTTTGCACACAAATTTTCACTTTTCCAGCACAGATTTGAGGTGCTTTACAGCAGATTTGCAAGGAAAACAAGGTTGACTGAAATACCTAATGTTTGGACTTGAAGTGGTTTTGGCAGACAATGTTCAGTTTTTCTGATCAGATCACATAGGGAACCCCCTGTGGTTAGCATTAATGAACCCAAAGTGCATACTGTACATACGAAAGTGACACTGTACATGACCCTAGTTAACTTTGGAACTCTTCCAGTTTCAAGCGTTAACATTTCCAGATTCAAGCATTAATAGAATGGCACAGGAGGCAGCACCCTAAAGAATGTAAAAAAAATATGTATTTTAACATTTCATATCAAACTCGAAGCTCCTCATCTCAGTCAAGAAAGCTCAAAAGTGAAGAGGTAGGGTTTTCAAAGGCTTTTTATCTTGTTATCCCTCTTGTAGGAGGGGCCATGTAAGTTTAAATGTAAAATAGAAGTTTAAATTATTATTCTTTATATTTTGTTAAAGTCATGTTAAAGTGACTGGTCACTGTGATGAATTTTTCTTCGGACAGAGGCCTGCGAACACACATCGAAAGCATCTGCAGGTCCCTCAACCATTAAGGAAATTGCATATGTCCATCAAACGGTGCCCCCAGAATCCTCGACAATCAGGGACCTGCAAAGGTCCCTTAACTGTGAAGGAGCATGCAAATATCCCTAAAAAGGTAAAGAGATGCGAACAGTGCAACACCCCACAACAGTTTTGAGGGACATCTGTACATCCCCCAACAAAAGGTCAAGGGGCACCCACGCATCTTCACACCATCCCCCACTTGTTGGTGACGGTTGAGAAATGTGGAAGTGGTGACCCAACGGACATCAGAGTACACAACCCAACCTTATATTGAAAAAGATAAAAGGGAAAATTCCCCATTGTCCCATCCCCCTTTGATGGCAATGGGAAGAAATGCATTCCCCACCCTGTGGGACACTTCCTTGACAAAACTTGTAAGGGGGGTAAAAACTGCATGTTTGCAAATATTTTGCATCTTCAATCTGCAAAAGTTATCTTTTAATCCGTTGTTTTTTATTTTTTTAAGGGAACAAATACTATTCTTGTAAAGATATTATTTGTGGCCTTCAAACCTTCTTCTATATTCAAAATGTGAATATGTGTATTGTCAAGTAAGCCATAATGGCACACAAGTATGACCCTTTAGTTTCTAAAAGTTTGTGTGAGTGACACCAAGACCCAACAAAAACCATTTTAGCAATGAGACGTGTATAAGTAAATAGTAGGATGCCCAGAAGTTGGGACTACATGGGGAGTAATTGAGAAATTAGTATAAATAGGATATTATATTACTTGTTCAAAAACACAGATGTATATAATTATCTGATATTATACATTTTGGGGTTACTGAGAAACATTCTCTTGTTTCTTAGGAGTTACAATGCAATTCATGATCTATATTATTATTTTGCATATTCAGTATTTATTGTCCCATTTTGAGTAACCAGGAGCGTTGCAAGATACAGGCTACTGATATATATTTATATTTAATATTTATACATAAGCAACACTATATTACAATATATATGATATTATAGTATAGTATAGCATATTTTTCCTGGAGTATGACCTAGAACTACTGCTTTAGCTAAGAGCTCATCTTCTTTAGACATAAGTAAACAAATTAATGACCCAAGGCCCAAAGGCATCTGGCAGGGGTGGAAGCCTGCCCTCATACAGACCACCAGCGGGTTATTACAGCTGGTGATGTTTTGTCTCTACAAAATGATGCAATTGCGCATTGAGGTTTTGATATAGTATCAATAGAGGCTAAGCCAACAACATCAGGTACCACAGCATTTTTCTTTCTTCAAAAAAAAAAACATATATATATATTGATTTTCGATTTTTAGGGCACTGTTGAAAAGAACCTAGCTTCCCTAATGGTGATCGAGGAAACCCAAATGTCCTTGTGAGCAAGGGAGCATCCCCCCACCTTGTCCCCTGTCATAGGATACAGGGAGCATGCCCAAACCATCAAAAGCCCTTGCCCACCAAACATAGAGTTCATGACTACATGAAAAATTCTTTATAAATTTGGCAAAGCCCTAGCTGAGAGTAGTTGCAGCAATAGTATGAACCATAGACCACAACAATAGTACCATAAAAGTGGTTAGGGGTTCAAACTTCAAACCTTGAATGAAATCCTTTATGGTGAGATAATCCTGGCAATGAACTGCACACTTAGAAACCTGGAAACACAGAGATGCTACTGAAGAGTTTCTCCAAATGATTGGAAGCCTACATATTGGGCTAGTGTTCATAAATGGACCATAGATTATAACTAAGAGGGTGATTGTCCAGTAACATCGACTCCCGCAAATCTACAACAGACTGACATGGACAATTAGTAGCACACTTCAACTCTGACCTGATCCATAAGCCTGAGCCCATTATCTGATGTTCTTAGGATGCATGTTGGCAATAATCACCAAGTGCAAGTTGCAGTCTATTACAGTTTTGAAAAGCTTTGCAAGTTGCAACACATTTAGTTTGACACTGCATTGGAGAAAATTGTTCTCTAAACATTTGTTTTAGCATTTCCTGATATACAACTTCACACAATAGATATACATTTCAGAAAACTAATTATCAATAATCAAAGAAACCCCAAACATGAAACACATCTATAATATGGGAAATATAATACACAACACCATGAACATCCTGTTATCCAACCCAACATTTAAAAGGATAAAACTTGCCCATGTAGCAGTACTATAGCTAGCAATGCTGGAAGAATATAATTGTGTCAACTACTTGCTACATGTTACTACAATTGATTGGCATGATAGTATAACTGATTTGTACACTGATCCATTTGTACACTAAATGTACAATATTCTTACTGCATAAGATAATCGAAGATTTAAACCTGTTGATTATTCCAAACATAATTATTCATTGTAAAACAACACAGTTGAGACATTTGTTTAACCAGTTTAACCAAAAATCTACGACCTATCATGCACTACTGTTGATATTTCTATTCAGTATATTTGGCAAACCAACCAATGTGAAAGACAGACAAAAATAGAAATGTTAACACACTAACAGACATTGGGCATTGTATTCTCCGACCTGAAGCAACTGCAGCATTTTTCTCTCGGATTCTCTCTATAATAAGATCAGCTAAAGTACGCTGAGGGCCAACATTCTCAGACATAAATGCGGCCAATACCTTTTCATCCTCCTCGGGTACCTCCTAATTAGATGCCATCAGTAAGAACATGTCAGGAAAATGATAAAGCAAATTTAAAAGAATGTTTCTAATAAATGCTCTAGTGTGAAGAAAAAGTGGATTCTTAGTGTCAATTTTGAATTGCCACATTCCACTTCTATTGGTATAATTGAACCAACTCACCCGAACAAACTTAACTTTGATATATTCAGCTTTTAGTTATCAACCTAAAATATAAAATCTTTGGAATATGATGATGTGGCCAATCTTAAGAGATCAAACAAGGGATTGATGGTTACTGATACTTTCTTCATACTTCCAGATATGGATGGTTAGTCAACTTACTTCATACTCTTCATACTGACTTTGACTTTCAGAAAACCCATCAAAGTCATCCTCGTCACTGTCAGATTTGGCCTCCTCTGCAACTAAAGAAAATGCTTTTTTGGCAGATGCTAAACCAGCTTCTTCATCCCTGAAAGAAAAGTACCAATACTGGAAAATTCTAACCAGAAGAAATTTCGAGATTGGCAGCACTTCTAAACAAAAATCAACTAGATACCTCTCATTATCGATTTCCTTTTGCTGCCTTTGAGCCTCTCTCAATATCTTGTTGCTGATGGTTTGACTTACATACTGTTAAAGAAACACACCATTAGAGCAATGCAAAGCTGTTGCAGATCCAAAATATATTAGTTAAATGTTAATATCATATAAGTTCGGCAGAATGACTACCTATTCCATTATTTATATTTTAGAGTTTACAAGGAATTTTCTCGTATACATGGTGATTTATCAGTAATTCTAACTATCACCTGTGTCAAAGACACTATGGGAAAGTCACTTGGTCTAACTACACGTCATTCCTGAAATTCAACTTTTGTAAATACGACGTTTTGTGTGCAGTGACAAGGCTAAAATTATTGGACAACCTTCCTAAATGAACCATGCCTTCGTTACTTGAACCAAAACCATTGCATTAGCCCTATGTTAAGGTAAACTCAGAGGAAATAAACATACCACTAGTGACTACAATCATTAAGTATTCAAACTTCAAATTTGGTCATAAATCAAGCATTGCCTGGCAACCATGGGCCATGGCATTGTCTTAATATAGTATCTGTGCACTATATGTACCTCCAATGACTTTATTGACTGTAGTTAATTCTCAAAAATGGCTTCTACAGTTACATACTGTAGAATACATCACAAAAATGCAATTTGCAATATGTTTTTGGAAAAGAGAGGCCAATCTCAAATGTACCCAACTCTTTAAGCATATTTTGAATCCCAGCCAATTATAACAGTGAAACTAAAATATTAAGGGAAAGGTTCCATATCAAACGACTCATGCATTTGTGTGCATATAGAAATTCTAAGAGTTAGGCAATTACATTATTGACTTTTTTTAACGAAACTGATAAATTTATATTGATAAAAATGCTGCAGCAGAGGTACAAAGTGAAAACATAAAAAGAAATTTCCATAGTCTGAATCCAAGGCTTAACAGACCCAACTCAAAATTTACTAGCGTACTCTGACAAATACCCAGAAGAGCTACATTCCACAATTTTTTGCATGAGTATATTGGCACAAGCTACTTGCATAACAAAAGACAAAACCAAATACGTCATTATACTGGATTGCAGGCCCAACTTTGTCACCATTGGTTGGGATGCTAATGGAGATTTTTTCTTCTTTCCTACTTTCTCCCACACGTCTTTGCATTTGTCAGAGTCCTTGCTATTCCTGTCAATCCTAAAATGTCTTGCTCTGATGGTTCTACTTGTATTAGTGCCTCAACTTCTTCAACCTGATCTGCCCAACTTGCGTTGGAGGTGGACTTAACTGACTCTGTGTTTCCTGCCCTGAATCAAGAGAGACAAACTCCACTTTCTCTGGGTTTTGAGCTTCCCTTTCTTTGAGGTACTCGATGTAGTTGGATCCGAGGACCTGCTTGTGATGGCAATCCACTAGAATGCAAAACAATCAAATGATCTTCTTTAGAACTGACCCACCATGTTGATTTATGTTAAGGCTTCCTAATCTTCCCAGGCCCTTTGAGGCATTGTGCTAAATATGTCCTGTCTGAAAACAAGCTCTACATCGCAAAGAAACTCTCTCATAGTCCAACTTCTGAGACCATGAATAGCTTTTGCCTATCAAACAAATTTCTGCTGGAAAGCCTTTGCTAAAAATCATTTCCACACATATTCTGGCATATGTTGTAATGCTATGCCTCTCAGTTTCGCGGCTTGCAAAATAGAACTTTCCACGAGCTGAACCAATGGCTTGAAGATGGTAAACCCCAAAAATGCAAAGCAAGATTTAGGAGTCTCACCCAAACAAGGGGTGGAAAAGAGCATCAGTAAAAGGATTGAAAGGAGAGCAGGTTCATGTACAGAACTGGGTTTCCCCAAACCAGGGGCCTAAATTAAGAATCATACCCCTTGTTTTCTACAATGCAAACTCAACAACAAAGAAACCCTTTGCACATGGCTGGAAAAAAACATCTTTTCTAATCACAGGTATCCAAGATTTTGAGATCCATCGATGTAGATCAACTAATCAAGGCCAAAAACCCATTGATGCAGCCAAACTATTGGACCTAAGAAATCTATATCTTCATCTGCATGCGACCACATGGGAATGGTTAAAGCATGAGCTTTCTTCCATTAAAAAAGGGAGGGGAGAAAGAAGGAGAGCGGCCAGAAGGCTCTTTCAAAACATCCTTGAAAGGATGACCACTTGGAATACCAAAAACACCAACCTTGAACCATTCCCTGGCAGTGCACTAGAGGGCCCAATCAAAGCTGACCCACAGCTCAAAAGACCTGCAGAAGGACACATGGACCCTGCTGCCGCCATTGCGAAGCGCATATAGGATTGAAAGAGCTCAAAAAGGACGAGAGAGGTGTGGCTAGGGTTGAACCCTGGCCGCAGCTGCCATTTGTAGAGGCATCGTGAGAGAGATTCCTATTCAATTACATTACTGTTACAAAAGCAATAGAGATAGAATTTGACGAGACTATTATGACATGGGGAAGCTGCGGAGTCGAGTAGAGACCATAACAAGGAGGTGCATGAATGCTGAGAAAGAAAAACCTTGCATTCAAAACAACAATATATGATATTCAAACGAAAAAAGGACAGACTGCGGCAAACAGAGCCTAACCAATTGAGCCCTCAGCTGCCTGAATTGAACATCTACAAATGGTATTGAAGCCAATAGACTCTCATGTGAAAGTAAAATTATTTCATGTGAACTGCGCGAGGGCGTGAACTGCCTGTTAGAACCTAGAAGCCATAGCAACCTGAGAGACTGGGGCCCCGTCACTCAGCTACTAGAAAGCCTCTGCATTCTATCATGTAGAATACTGCATCTAAAGGTGATGTGATCACTGAGGCTATATATGCCTTGCATTGATATTTCTACCAATGAATAAGTATAATGTTCAAATAAAAGAAAGGAAGAGGTCCGTGACAATAAGGGAATTATTTTTTCAACACATCAATACCAATTGCCAGTTCAGATCTACAAAATTTGAAAATACCACCAGCAGAACCTAAAATGCAAGGAAAAGCATATACCTGTTCGCTTTCCTGCTGCTTCCGAACTTTGCCATGGCGTTTCTTGCCAGGTCTATCAAACTGTGCATCCATTTCCTGTTCAAGTGTAAACTGATGTTTCTCTGAACTACCCAGAGACTTTCGCTTTTTCTTGTTTGAGGACTTTCCTCCATTAGACGAAGCGTGCTCCGGAGCCATATTGAATGACAATTCTGAAACCAAAGGGTTTAGTTTACAATTTGGGGCCATTTATAATTCATTTAAAAGAACTGATATTGTTCTTTCAGCATGCAAATTTCAAAAAAAAATTCAAACGACAAACTAAACTCGACTTAAACTCTTATACTATACCATTCATACCGTTCATGTAGAGAGGAGCATTTCAAAAGTTAAAGCATTACAGAATCTGTGGGAGGAAAGCAAGATAGTTTTTAAACCGCAGATAGGTTGGTAGTTAGTTTTTAGAATAATCTATTTGACCACGGGTTTGTCCCTAATAGAAACTGGTAGCAACTTTACATTAATAAGAAAAAAGGTCAAATAACCAGATAAATAAACAATCTCCCATAAACTATCTTTAACCTGGTGGGCCTTAAAATAGCTCCTTCTTCTCCATAAATCTATATTCGATTACAACATTGAACTAAAGCCCTAATGGACGAAACCGATAAATAACATGTTATCATATTGTCAAAGCGAATAACAGAAGCAACACAAAAGATAAAATTCCTTCCAAATCTACCTCCAAATCTGAGTCTGATGTGGTCTAAGCCCTTAAATATTCCAAATGGCCGGATAATGCCCTAGCTAGTATACCCAAGTGCCGACTGTAGGATAACTGAGGATCTATGAGGAGCCCAAGTATACTAATCTTTTAGATGATACATGTAGTTAAAACCTGCATAGAAAATTGCTCGAATTCAGATACCGAATGCCCTGTGGTAGGAAAACTGAAGTAAGCCTCAAGAACATGTAACATATATTGCTTTCAAATCTGCACAAAGGGAAGACATATGTATCGAAGCTACCTGTAAGTTGGATACGGCAGATGATCAGAAATGCGATGGTATGTACATCAATTATAATGGCGCCCCTCTTAGCCTGCTGCTGGATTCATATTCCGAGGCTTCTTTGCGTTCAAACTTTTATCAGCCAGATGATCAAAATTTCACAGGGTTTAGGGATTAAGGATTTACAGCGTAGAACATATAGTTGTTCAGCTTTAAGCAAAAGCAAAAATACAAAAAATAGGGAGGCTATATTCTAATAGATTATTTTTAGTCTGGTAAAGGTTAAAATATCATTCATTCACTTAATTTGTACAGTGTTCACTTACTTCTAATTTTAATCAATGCAATGCATGAGAGTTGTGTTAGAATGGCTCTTCAAAGTTTCTAATTTTAATCAATGCAATGCATGAGAGTTGTGTTAGAATGGCTCTTCAAAGTTTCTAATTTTAATCAATGCAATGCATGAGAGTTGTATTAGAATGTCTCGAAGTTGATGTATTCAATATGAGTATTATGTTAGGATATAGCATTTGAATTTAAGTATAGGGATAATATTTTTTTTCAAATAAGTTATTTTTATTTTTAGAGTTGTTTATTTAGTCAAAGATTGTCTGGACAGTCAAAATTGGTCGGAATTCGGGCAGTTTTTTTTTTTTAAATCTTGCTATAGCAGTGTTTGAATCATGTTTTTGACGGTGGAAGTAGATTCAACACCATCGAAACCTCTAGGACACCCAAAATATTGAAGTTTCTTAACTATAATCTGGATTTACAAAATCCCTGCCCGGATTTTCTTAAAATCTTACCTGAATTTCAATGATTTTCAAGGCAAAAAAGCAGTCTAGTTAGACTACTGCCTTATTTTTTATAATTTTGTTTTTTTGTGATTTATTGTAAATATTTATAATTTTTTTGGTAATAATCACATGCAATAGAACATTGTCAACGCTTTTCAAACCAATCAGTGTGGTTTAAAAAATAAATTTGTTAGAGAAAATTAACTAAAATATATTTAATTTGTTGTTTTGTTAAATAAATGGAAGTATTTCTAGATAATGTTGTTAGGCTCCTCATGCCAGCTTTCCTAAGTTATTTATGATTAGGATTAGGTGGCAATCATTCCTTGAGCGCTTAATTGGTCTCATTCAATGCAGAGAGGAAGGTGGTGATCAATCAAGGGGAACGCATTTACTCCCAGCTTAGAACATGAATTATGACATTAGGACTCAATAGGACATTCACTCCCTCATTCAATTAGTGGTTTTCGCAAGGCATTGCAGTTCAAGACACTTGAAGCCAAGGGCGGAGAATTTTATTGTTTGGCCGTCATGGTCTGCAAAAGGGGACAAGCCAAGAGAGAAGGAAGAGGACATGGGTGCCAACATCTCCCCTCTTGGCATGGTCAAGGAGAGGAACAACTTGACAAAGATCTACCCCTACATATTTGCCACTTGGTTGTTGCCATGGAAGCACAAGAACGTAGGAACATAGACAATGGTCATTGGGTCGGAAGGAACCTACTTAGTCGTCGTCTATGGGACTAGGTAGAAGTTCGAAAGGGGGTGGAAAGTCTAATTGCAAACATAAACTTGTGAAAATTCCTAGATCCTAACAGATCTAATGAATCCTAATGCAACAACTGAGTGCACTTCTCCTATTAAGCAAATTACATTACATAATTAATTCATATCTGAATTATTGAAGCAACTACTAAAGCAGCCTACACTAAAATTGATTCATAAACAAGAAAATTAGACAAGAAAATCATTCACACATATGACACATTTATTTTGGACTAAGTCCTTGGAAAAAACCCAATGCGAGAAAACTGGTGCAACAGATTTGAGGGTTTTATTATTATGCAGTAGCAATGTTTGAATACATTATTGAATACCCTCAAGGGTTATTTAGTTACAAGGAGAAATACTGGGAGAAGAATATGTGAGAAATGCCTCACTCAATCACTGAATCTCTAGCTAATCTAGATGAAGAAAAAATTGCCCTAGACAGGGTCTACGTAGATCCAGCGTTGGAACTTCTAGCCACTGCATCACCCACTTCCAAGCTCAGTGTTAGCCCTCCTCCAAGTCATTTTGCCTCTGTGTATGATAAGGAACAACCTCCCGATGGCATTTTCCGGATCCCGACCTCTGAAACTATTCCACTAGCAAAATTCAAAAACCTCTGCCTTTGCCTCTGCATTGCTTCTGTGTGAGCTTACGCAGACACTACGTCAACCCCTTCCTTCAACGCTGGCTAGGCTAGATCACCTTTGCCTCTCTCTAATTGAAGCTCCACCGAACTAAGAAAATATTTTCTCCTCTGGATGTTATCTCTGCCCCTCGCTACTCAAGTCTCTAGTTTGAAATTCTCAGCAAACCATGCCCTAAAAATTTCGGTCTCAAATCAATTCAATGTCTCCATGTGTTTTCCAAATGACCCTTAAGTATTCCTTTATAGTCTTCTTGTTGACATATCAACAGTTCGGATTAGATGTCTAATCAACGGCTAAGATCATAACTTGACTTGATCTGTTTCCTCTGGAAGGTTCACACTCTGTTTTATTTAATACCCTTTAATTATTTAATTTCCCTAAGTTTAAACTTAGGGTCCCCATTAAAATAATTAATTTTTCAAATAAAACAAAATCCAAGTGGAATTTCCACAAACGCTTGCTGGGTTCTTTGGAATACTAGTTTCTAAGCCTCTACACCAAATTCGAGACTTAGAGCACTTTCTGATGCTACAAAAATCACATTTGGTTCACACTCGAACGACTCTAAGAAACTTATCTAGAGCTTTGGAGATCCCATTTCCTCCTCCTCCCCCCCCTCCAGCTTCCTCCAATTTGCCAAAAGGCTCAGAAGCTGCAGACTCGATCCACCAAGTAGCCAAGCCTTACAGCCCTAAACACATAGGAAGTCATAAAAATAAGCAAAAGATGTCAGGTAGTCATGACTCTTCCGACCATGAGTTGCAAGCGCAAAATGTGGCTAACCAGACATCTAATGCAAACACCTCCAAGGGTGAAACCTCTCGGAAGAAGGCAAATACCTACATAGGGATAGTGATCGTTGAGTGGGAGCACCATTCATGGTTACTAGTCGACTATGATGACCCCTTATAATATCTTGACTAACGGGACCAAGCACGCCATGACAAAGGCCAACATGACAAGGCTTAGAGCGATCAGGCTCAATGCAACCAGGCCCATCATGACCAGGATTGTTAATTATTCCTAGGAAAGGCTTACTCAACCTCTATTACTTCTTTGTTTTCCCTACAGTTTATGTTGCCCATGTTCTCTCAGTGTCTGAATATCTACTTTTTCTACAACTTTATGTTGTCTAAAATTGGTCTTAGAACTCTCAGAGAGACTGTTTGGTTTCCCACCCAAGAGAAGATGGTCTCTCTTAAGTTTACTTCATGACAGGAAAGTTTTTTGCAGAAAGAACGAACTCATCCTAGACACAGTTCAATCATGTTTCTCCATGCATATATTTTATGTAAATTTATAATATTATAAATATTTATTTTTTAGTAGCTTAGGAGGTACTCCAAGTCCTAGGGTTCAAGGTTTGGAGGGTGGAGCACCACAAGGGTCGCTTGTGGGCTTGGGCTTGGAACCCAAGCTTTGGGTTTTGCACCCATTGTGATTTGGGCCAAAACCGTGGATACATTTCGACATGTGATGGACGAGGATGATATCTCTCGTTGAGACGAATCTGATGCAATGAAAATCATCTGATTCTGAATTGTAGAAATGAAGTTATGAATTTTTTAAGTTTAGAAGTGGGTTTGCACAAGAATAATTAGGGTCGGCTTGATGATAATAAGTCATGTGACAACTTTTCAAGCCCTATGATGACGTTCGAGGAAGCCCTTGTTCAAGATATAAATGCAAGGTGATGTTAGTGTCATTTCTGACATCCAAAGGGAGCAACACATCACAAGAGAAGCTCATTGAAGGAGATAAAGAATTGTGTCTTGGCTACAGGCATAAGGAGGGAAACCAACGTGGGAAAGAAGGTTGTTAGGGCTTATTTTTTGTGACGGAATTACAGAGAAGGAGGACCGAGGTATGGGGGTCAAGGTCTGAGGTGTTTAAGGGTTTATTTATGAGTGGATTATCCCCAAACAAGGTTGTCGCATACCTGTGGAGAAGATATGAGGCTGCCACAGTGAATTGAAGGAGTGCTAAGGGTTGTTTGAGGGGTAGAACAACCAAGAATTGCAGCAAACTACCATGACCCCTCGAGGAGGGACAAACGTAGCTCTAAGTATAAAATCTGGGCAGAAATTAAGGGTTGGAAAGTGATTGTGGTTTTGCCCTAACCATGTCGAGTTTGACAACAAAGGAATAGACCCTAAACAGTAGCTAAAGGCACGTGCTTTAGTGCCTTCTTGGAGGTGTTGGATCCGTGTTATTGGATTAGTTTTGGATCAATTTGTTTATAAGGAGGACTTTTCGTGATGGTTGAAATTCCCTCCTAGGAGCATATCTTGCAGTGGGTGTATTGGGCATCATTGGTTTGTTGGAGGGCAACGTGTTGATAGCACAAAGTAGCCCCAGAGCAACATACAATAAGGAAATTGATTGTTGCATTATTGGGTAAAGATTTGAGCCTAATGTGTAGCACTTCGATGGACAAAAGTGATTGCTAGATTGCCAGATTGGAGCTCAGTTATTGGCCAGCCTAGAAGAGCATATTGGATCAGGCTGTGTTCATTGAGGCATAAGTGACTTGCAATAGTGATAGGAGGCAATCATCCTGGAGACTCTATGTGTTGTTCTTTGAAGGGCTAAGGGGCAACCAGAGAGAAAAACAGGAGAGAAGGATTAGCAGGATGAGATACAACATAGAGTTTGTGATTGTGCACCAGAGCAGCGAGTTTGTCAGTGTATCTTGTATCCCTTGTAAGGGAGCCCTACGATTGTTGCATTATTAAATTGGTTTAATATAATGAAGATTGGTTTGTTGTACATTATTGTACAAATTTTTAAAAATTTATCTATACTTGTGCATATGTGATTTACTGCTATTTATATTCTGCTGTGCAAAGTAGTTATTGTTGAGATTCTTGATTTGGTAGCGTCAGTGATTCTAAGATTTTAACCTAGACCCAAAATCGTGGAAATTCAACAATAATTCTTTTTACTTACTTACAAAAAAATTGTTATTGCCAATACCTATTGTTGCTATAATATTTTGTAAAATGAATACAATCATAGGTATTAATAGTGTGAATGATGATTTTATATGTAACGAGGGGAAGAGTTAGCATTAAATCATGTTAACTATAAGTTTGTTGCTTCTTCTCGAGCATTGATATATCAAAGAAAGAGTAGTTATAGCATTGATATATCGAAGAAAAAGTAGTTATATGGTGCTTGTTGCATGAATAATTGTAATAAGAATCTTTATCTCGAGCAATCTCAGTTGAACCATTCCCAATTAGACATGTCGCTTTCAATTAATTTAGTTTTTGTTTGTAATTTCCCTTGGGATATTTGTTTTCTTCCCCTCTCATACACAACACATAAGCAATTAGGGAGTTGATTTCTTTACATGACAAATTTGTCTACTTCTTTTTTGTCAATAATTTGTTGACGCTACATTTCCCTTACTCATAAACGACATAAATTTATAAATAAGATCAATTAATCGTTCATCAAAATAATTTATAAATAAGATCACTTCATCATTCATCAAAATAAAGAATGTCCTAGATTGACCTCAGAGCAAGTTAATTTCCAAACACTACTTAAAAACATTAATTGTTGGAGTAGGTGGGTAATATAAATGCTCTAGTTGCTTTCAATAATAATAATCCATATAAGGATACAACTAAGGAAATAACAAAATATTAAGTGCCTGATATGGCAAAGACCGCATATTTTTTGCTTTTTAATTAATTGTATTTCCAGTGCTTTTTACTACTTATTTATGACAAGTAAATGTTAATAATGCCAATTTACCTTTTTATCCCTCGGGGTTCCTTACTTGACAGTAACATCATTTTTGTTTGCTACATTGCACCCTTAAATAGACTTCTTCCTATCATTATAGTGTTTGTAGTCATAAGTAATAACTCCATAAACGCTATGTTTACTGATCATTCAAGGATCAAAGGCATATTGGAATTTAAAAATAAATAATAATCATGAATGTGAAACAAATAAGATATCTAAGTCAAAACAAATAGATTATCATGTTAAAAAGTTAGAAAATCCTAAGAAGAACTTCAATTTATGCAACAAACACCCAATAAAAATTTAAAACTAGCAATTGCATTGAGAGATGTAAAGGAACACTGGAAGGAGGAGCCAAAAATGTGAAAGACAACTATATTATTGTGCTACATGTCAAGGTACATCATTAATGTCACTTTATGGGGTGCACAATTCCACATTGAAGGGGAAATCTTTCTAATCTCCAGACCTCAAGAAGCACTCTAGTCAAGTCCCTTTTTTATATTAATTTATAAAAATTGGCGCATCCCCTATCATTTTCCCACCTTTTTTATGGTCAAAAGATGGGCTATAAAAGAAAACATTTCATATCTTCATACAAAATAATAAATGGAAAGTCCACCATTTTCTAGGTTGAAGGCTTTGACTTGGTGGAATATGTGAAACACTGCCTTGAAATAGGTTGGACATCTCTACAAATTCTCAATGCATGTTATTCAAAGGGAAGACGCTACAAGACTCCTTTAAGATGAAATATTACTACGTCTCATGGAACTCTACCATTATTCTAAGCCTGAGGCCACATGATGGAGCTTCGAGTTTCAGAAATCCCAATGGTTTTGAGGCTACATGATGGAGCATCAAGTTCTAGAAATCCCAATGGTTTTGCCTCATTCAAGAATACAATGAAAGGGAAGGCTCACAACTTAGTAGACCAACCCTAATTAGTGCTGAGGACATGTTGAAGCCTAGAAAATCTCTGCTTCAAACATTGGGGAAAACCACCCGGTCGGGACCTTAGAACAGCTCCTTTTCCGTTTGGTATGGTGGCTCCGACTGGATTTAAAGGACCAGTTTCCTTATAACTAATGGGTTGGTGATGGATTGATTTGGATGAGTGAAAATGAGACTAAATTGACTGAAATAAAACTATCTAATTTAAACTAAATACTGATAAAGAAATTCTAACACTAACCCGGGCAATCATATGTGAATACAACTTCAGATTATTCCGTTTGAACAATAACCATAAAAATGTATTATCATTTAAATCGAAATGTGCAGAAACAAATAAAGATAACTCTGTTTAAGAAATTAAACAGAATTGTATTAGCATATTGCATTCATCATAATATATCATCTACATATACTTATGAAAGATAACATTTCAATTATACTAAAAAATGATATATATAAAGAAACGTTATGAAAACAAATATCTGTAAATGATAGCAAATTTTAAAGCGAATATCATAAGACAAAAGAAATCAATAGTGAACAGATAGAAATACCTTATTCATCTTGAAAGCTTTCAAATGAAATATGATACTCTAATCCAGTAATTTTGATGCAAAATCAAATCCAAGGTACAGAAATGCAACACTTTAAAGATAATTCCGCATAAAATCACCAGATGTGATCCTTTATAAAATATAAAAGTCAGTGGAGTACATAAATGTAATCTCCAAGTCAAAAATATAATAATCCAGGACCCTTCTCTAAATGCATGAGAAGGGTTTAAATACTACTTAGCTAAATCTAAAAATAGTCTATTACAAAAATTAAGGATTCGGTTTAAATGACCGTCCTTTTCCTAGGCAAAAATACAGTAAAACTAAAACTAAATCTAAAAATAAAGACTATTAACTAACTACTTATGAACTTGATCTTTAAACTTGCAGGCATCTAGTATTGTTTTGAGAAGATGTGGTTGACCGACTTCAGATTTCAACTGTCCTGAAAAGATAGAATCAGCAAATGTAGGCACAATATTCTCAGCAGAATTGATGATACAATTAAGCGCACTGTGCTGACTGTGTGGTTTCACTAAGTATGTCCAGTAAGCATCCCAGTTTAATCTTGTCAATCCTTGGATTGATTTTGCTCTTTCTTCTGCCTTTTGCCTCCATTCTGTTTGTAGTTTATGTGCCTGTGGGAGATATCCCCGAACAGTTTCTGAAATCAAATTAGCTTTGTGCAAATTATCATTTACACAATCAGTAAGACTGTTTGCTGCTGTAGCCGCCTCCTCTGCTGCTTTCTCTGCCCTTCTGATTTGTGCATCCCAGTTATTGAAAAGTATTTCTTTATGGTTTTCATTAATAATTGGTGCACCAGCTTTTCTTCCTTCTTCTGTTTTTTGCCATACCAAATAATCAGTAATCTTTTCATTAATTAAATCATAATCATTTCGTAAATCTACGACATGATTTGTGATCTTATCACTCTCTTGGCAAAAAGAATTCCATTGCAAGATTTTTTGGCATAATACTTCTTCTTGTTGCAGTAGTTGATTGTTTAAAGAGATAGTTTCTGAAATAAACTCTGGAAGCTTAGGATCATCTTTGTGCTGATCTTGGATAATCTGTATTTGTTTCTCTTTATCAACCAAACTTTTTTGATGTCCACTTTGCATTTCTTGAAATTGTTGCTGTAACTTTTCAAGTTTCATCTGTGCTTCATTATTGGCCTGTACCTGTTGCAATTGATGTTGCAGAGCTTTTATCTGTTCTTCTTTTTCATTTAATAAGAGTTGTATCTCAAATGCTTTGTCAATAGTTGCAGAAGCATAAGCCCCTGTAATTTGAGATAACTTAGCAAGATTATCAGTAGGCTCTGTGGTAGGATCCTTCCACAAGACATCTAGTTGTTCTGCTTCAATAGCAATTGCACCTTCTAACTTTCTCTTTTTCCTTTGTTTCTTCACTACTTCTTTGTATTTCGGGCTGTAGAATACATCTAGAGGAATATCCTCTACATTAAGTACAATTTCAGAGGAGGGTGTGATAGGTATGTGCTCAGTTTCTGTGACTGTGCTACTTATTCCTGTGCTCAAAACTTTGGTTGTCTGTACAGGGGTCTATACATTCTGTCCTTCTACATTAATCAATTGATTAAAGCTTTCCCATTCTTTGTCTAATTCAATGGTGACTGACTGTTGCTGTACATTGGTAGGAGGAGGATTTATCTGCTGAGAAGTCAAAATTTGTTGTTGAGGAAGCTCTTTCGATTGAGCAGAATCTTTCACTGATTCTTCAATTTTATCTTCCTCTTCATTAGACTTATTAGAACGTTCAGAAGTCTCTTTTTCATATTTTGACTTAGATTTATCTGTACTCGAACTATCGTTAAGACTAACGCTAGGAGTTTGTTCCCTTGCGGGTTCCAAGCGTAGATTTTCCAAAGGAATAGCAGTTAGTCTTCTCTCTCTGTAAAGTTTAAATTCCTGGAATTCCTCTGGAGATAACTGCATTTGAGCTGAATTCAAAACTTCTTTAAATGAACCTTTTGTTTGGAACATATCATCAAAAAGATCCTGTTCCCCGGAAAATTCCCTTACTCTGATTGCAGTGGTAAAATTTTTAACAACATTATTTGGGTCAAATAACCTTCTCGAAAACTTGAACAGTTGTAAGCATGTAATGTTGCTTACCTCTTTGAATGCGTGGCCAACATCAAACAGTGAAAATGTTCCACATTTTATGGGGAATTGTGGCCAAATGCCTTTCTTCTTCTCTTTTAATTCCTTTGTCAAGCCTCCTTGACCACAGGTTTTATAAGCAATTTCCCGAGCTATAAGCTTATCAGAAACATATAAGGGTAAAACATGAGGTGAAGCAGAACTTCCAAAAACCCTAACATAAGTGAACAACTCTTCTCCAAACCATCTCGCGACAGGGAGAATATCAACCTCTGTTTCTGGGGATAACCTTGGGGCATCCTTATTATGCAATGTTCTGTACAATGGCAGCATTATACCATGGCAAATTTTGTAAAAATGGGGGACAAACTTAGATTCCCACAGTTCCTTGTGATACACATGAATAGGCAAAGGATCTTGAATCGTCCATTGCCAACCCATCAAAGGGAATTTAGAAATAAAACAGATAGCGTCCATGACATAGGAAAATAAATAAAAAGGAGGATAAATCCTCTGAGAAACACTTCGTTTAGACTGGTAATGGAAAATAGCAGTGGCCAAATTATCAGACAAGATTTTGGCCCAGTCTACAATTGTAGAATTAACAGCCGCATTCAACAAAGGGAGCCATTCAAGCAAGATCATATTTATGTCAGGCTTTCCAAAAAGCCTGCATAACATGGCAGCAGCAAAACAATATGGAGAGGTAAGTGAACCAGTACTGTACATACCATGTTTATTTTTCTTCAATGGTTCATCTCTTTTGGTCCATTCCTGCATGCATTCTGCCAAATTTGCATGTTCTTTGGCAAAATTCTCCATAAATTTCTTATTATAAGTCGCCTGAGGTTCTGGAAAATGATACATCAGCCTCAAATCTTCCGTAGTGAACGACCCAATTAGCTCTTGAGTTGGAGTTCTAAATTTCCTGTCTGAAATATCGGTGTTGTCCAGCACCCATTTCACCATGTCTGTATACGGAAGAATTCTTGGCCTTGCCGCTATCCTATGCAGAAATGAACAAGCCAGTTATTTAAGGGTTGCCTCAGATGAATTACTGGAGCCTGCTGTAGCCGCAACTTGCATCACCACAGGATTTTCTTCTTCAAGCAAATTATACATTCCTTCCCAGGTGGTTATACCAGCATCCTTATTGCAAGCAGTGTATGTATACAGTGAAGCCATTTCTCTGTTTTCTGGATTTGAAGTCTTCTCTTTCTTACCCATGATGTTCTGTGAACGCTTTGTATAGTCGTTTGCTCCTTCGCGCCTGCGGTTTTACGAGTTACGTGAGAGTAATGGCATGAGAAAGGTGATGAGATAGTTTTAAATGCAAAGGCAGATGAAATATATTATTTTAACGTGAAATGACCTTTAAATCAAAACAAAATCCCATTTACCATTAATTGACAATCCATTCATTTAATCCAATCATTAAAACGCAAAACGGATATTGATTTATGGAAAGATTTTCTTTGAACAACGCGCTTTTATGAATCTGCGACATTGCGATCTGCGATTTGCTGCGCAATATTGCAATATCGCAATATCGCAATTTCCTCAAAATGTAACCATCGCAAATATCGCATATCGCAAATATCGCATATCAAAAAGTATTCATTTAACACATTTCTGCGATCTGCGATTTGCGACCAGTATAGGCTTTTTGGGATCGTGTTATCGCAATATCGCAAAATCTCAATTTTAGTTTTACAAAAGATATCTACCATTTTGCGATGGATGCGCTATTTCGTTTAAAGAAAACTTTATTGTAATCTATCATAAACTTAAGTGTTTCTAAAGGTTTTTCTAAGGAATTTCCCTAAGTTTATGATATAAAGTTTTATTTGAAAAGGAAAACAAATCCTAATTGATTTTTTTGGATTTTTTAACTAAGGGTCCCCATTTATTTAGTATTATTACTAATATTAAATAAAAAGGGGGGTTGTTGCTGGTCACAAAAATTGGCGATTCACTGAAAGAAACAGTTATCTCTGAAAAAATAAAATGAACACTATATTTCTAGTAAATAAATATTTTTAAAGATAATGAAGACTATCTTAGGATATTTTAAATAAAATCTAATTATGAAAAAGAAATAAAAATCATTCACAATTTCTTTCTAATTCCTTAAGAACAAAAACATTTTTGGGTTATCTCAAGCTTTGATTGGTGTTAATAATGAAGTAAGTGGATTTCTCCAAGTTTTGGTTTTATAATATACTCTATTGCCATAGGTATTGCCTCTGCTGCCAGCAAACGTTCATAGTCTCGACAGGGTTACCTTTAAACCATTAACCATTTATTGTCCCATCCAACTAAAATTATGACTTTTTAAAAGATAAATTCATAAGACCTATTATCTCATGTTTTTGTCTTTTACTTATTTTTTATTTTAAGAGCCATTGTTCTAGTTTGGTAGCCAGTTAATAACAATGTCATTCACTAGTTATAATTAAACTGAACAAGCTGGCTCGTGATGAGACCCCTTGTCTTATATTTATAAGCCATTACCCTGTTTTGGTATGCAGTATTGGTAATGTCAGTTTCATTACTTCTTATGAACATGGTAAGTCAGCTCATAATGAGACCTCTTATCTCTTAAATTTTCATATAATTTCTTAGAATTACATTCTAAAAAATCACAACTTAAATGGATGGGGTGAAATAGTTTTATCCTTAAGAATCGATGGATGACAATTTTTCAGAGTTTCTTGAGTACCAAGACTTTGAAAAATCTTTACTTTTATAGATAACCTTTCTCTGCTTAATAAACTTATAATGATTTACATTCTCCTCAAGTTTTCAAAAGATCATGCAAATGATTGGAATAATCTTTCAAAGTTTAACATCTTGTTTTAAACTATCCAAAAACTGTGATCATCTCTTTAAAAATTCTTATTTACACAAAATAAATATTTATAATATTTTTCCTAAGAAATTTTCCTAAATAGTAAACAGTCAATTATAGACTTATTAACAACCTTTATTTGCAAAAACAATTAAAAACTCTGCAGAAAGGAATATGTACAGTTTAAGAAGGGGTTACCTCCTTATGAAAAGAATTTCTTCAAGATAAGCCCATTTACAAGAAGAGATTCTCTCTTACCTGTTAGATCTTGGAGTATGAATGTATTTGAGCCTATCTTTTCAACGATCTGAAATGGTCCAAGCCACATTTTATGAAATTTGGTATGCTTACCTTTTTCTTCATGTGCTTTATCCCATTTCAGAACAAGATCACCAATTGACAAAATTTTTGAGCCGGTAGAACTTGCATCAAAAGAAGATTTTACAAGTTGTTGATGTTTTTCATGAATAATTTTTTCTTTATCTCTATCTTCTTCTAATTTAAGGATTTGATCATATCTCAATTGAATGGATGAAGAAGGATTTTCTTCAATAAATTGCACTAGGGCTAATGATGGAAGAGCTAAATTTGATGGTATCACAACTTCTTTTCCATAAAATAAATTGAAAGGTGAAGTTCCTATTGAAACTTTTTTGGTAATACGATCCGCCCATAGTGCAAAGATTAAAGACTTGTGCCAATTCTTTTGGTTTTGATCAATGGTCCTTTTAATGATTTTGATAAGATTTTTGTTAGTGGATTCGGCCAAACCATTACCTTGTGGATAATAATTTGCTGAATATTTCAATTTAAAACCTCTTTTGACTGCAAATTCCATTATACTGTTTCCAGAAAAATAAGATGCATTATCAAAGACAAGAGCGTTAGGTACACCAAACCTGGTTATGATGAATTGATCTATGAAATCAATAATTGTATCAGAATTGGCTACCTTCAAAGGGATTGCTTCTACCCATTTTGTAAAGTAATATGTTGCTGTAAGGATGTATTTGTATTGTTTGGAAGAATGAGGTACTATCTCACCAATAATGTCAAGCCCCCATTGCTCAAATGGTTGCTCAATATTTACTGGTTGCAAAGGGAAAGCTGGTTTCTTTTGTCTTCCACTAGCATTTTGACAAATTTTGCACTTCCTCACATAATCATGCGTATCTTTAAAAAGGGTAGGCCAGTAATAACCAGCATGAATTATTTTGTGAGCTGTGGTATCACCTCCAAAATGACCTCCTGCTGGTCCATCATGCAATTCCTGCAACACCTTTTCAGTTTCAGTCTTTTCAAGACATCTTAATAGGATTGAATCATAATTCTTTCTGAATAACACATTATCAATGATCTCATATTTAATAGCCTTTAATCTTAAAGCACGTTTTCTCTTATAGCTGAGATTAGAAGGAGCATACCCATTTTTCAAGTAATAGATGAGATCAACATACTGATATTCAGAGTCTGTAACACTTATCTGACTTACTTGAATATATTTATTTGAATCTTGATTTTCTGGTATGTTATGAGCTCCTGCCAATAATCTGCAAAAACCTTGTCCTCTAACAATCTTAGCTGGTTTAATATCAATATCATATTCTTGCAAGGCTGTTACCCAGTTAGCTCTTTTTTCTCCTACTTCTTTTTGAATTAATAATTGCCTCACTGCAGAGAATGGGACAATGATTTTTGTATGTGTTTTCAAGAGAAAAGGTCTGAAATGTTTGATTGATTTAACCACGGCAAAGGCTTGTTTTTCAACATCGGAATAATTAAGCTCAGCACCTTGCAGATTTGAGCTAAAGAAAGAAATTGGTGCCTCAATTTTCTGATCATTGAGCTGTGTTAAAACAGATGCATAGGATGTCTCGGTGGCTATCATATACAAAATAAAATATTTAGAAAAATCCGGGGTATTCAATGATGGTGCATTAATGATCGCTTGTTTGATCGCCTTAAAGGCTTCTTTCTCTTTATGCCCCCATTTGAATACTGAATTCTTCTTGATCATATTTTGCATAGGTAAAACAATTAAAGAAAAATCAGGAATGAATCTTTTTACAAAATTGATCTGTCTAAGAAATGATTGCATGGATTTTTTGTTATGAGGTAAAGAAATATCAGAGATCTCTTTTACTCTATCTGGATCAATGTATATACCATCTTTTGACACAACAAATCCCAAGATTTTTCCTTCATCCAAAGCAAAGAAAGATTTCTTTGGATTTAAGGAAATACCAAACTTTCTACATCTTTCAAATATTTGCTTTAAATCATGTAGATGATTGGCTCTCTTTTTTGAAAATACTGTTATGTCATCAAGATAAACAACAACTGATTTATTGATCAGACCTTTAAATTCTATGTCCATGGCTCTTTGGAAAGTTGCTCCTGCATTTATTAGACCAAAAGGCATTTTCTGATAAGCATAAGTTCCCCATTTTGTTCTGAAAGTTGTTTTCAATCTGTCATCTGGATGAATTAAAACTTGATTATAGCCCGAAAATCCATCGAGAAAAGACATAAGTTCAGAACCAGCTACCTTTTGAAGTATCTGTTCCATGGTTGGCAATGGGAAATTGTCTTTTAAACATGCTTTGTTTAAATTTCTGAAATCAATACAGATTCTTATATCACCATTCTTCTTCCTTACAGGTACCATATTGGAAACCCAATTGGAGTGCCTTACAGGAAAAATGATTTTGGCTTTTAAAAGTTTATTAAGTTCTGATTTGATTTGTCCTTCGAGATTTGGATGAACTTTCCTTAACTTTTGTTGAACAGGTTTAATATCAGGAAGCATTGGAATTGTGTGTTGAATAACCGAAGTATCATACGTTTTTAAATCATCATAATTCCAAGCAAAAACGTTTTTATATTTGTTCAGAAGTTTAATGAAAGCATTCCTTTCCTCTGGTGTTAAATTGAGTCCTAAATTAACGTTTTGAGGTTTAGAATCAGAACCAAGATTTACTAATTCAAAATTCAAAGTGGAACTTTGAAGTTTAGCATTAGTGACTTTCTTGAATCTGTCTTTAATATCATATAAGTCCTCTAATTTAACAACAGATTTCGGAATGAGATTTTCATTACCTTTTGAGGCAATTTGTAAATCATGATCATCCTCATCAATAATTTGTTCATCATATGATTTCTCTGAAGTCATGAAATTCAAAATGTCTTGATTATGATAGAATACTCTCCAATTTGTGACATTATCTCGGATAGATGGGCGAAAAATCAATTCTACTGAAAATCTATCAGGACTGCAATCTTCAGCAGGAAGGAGTTTGGATGCAACATTAGCTAACAAATCAGCTGATGTATTTTGATTCCTAGGAATAGAAGAAATATTGAATGCTAAAAAATGAGTGGTAAGATCTTGCACTAGAGTTTGATAGTGTTTAAGATGTCCTGAAAGACAATGGATAGTATTCCTAACTTGTTTTATGACAATTTCGGAATCACCAAAGACTTTCAAGTATTTAACATCTAACCCTATAGCTTTATAAAGTCCTTGAATCAAGGCTTCATATTCTGCAGTATTGTTAGTACACTCAAATTCTAACCTACATGATAGCATGGTTTTCTCTCCATCTGGATCAATTAAGATGCACCCTACTCCAGCTCCATCACTAGATTTTGATCCATCAAAATATAATGACCAAAATAAAGATTTATCTATTGGCTTATCTACAATTACATCAGAAATATTTACAATTCTGGAAGAATCAGATTGTGAAAAAATTTCTATTTGAGAAACAAAAGTATTTACAGAAAAAGGTGATTGAGGTGCTTTGAAGTTTCCAAGAAATGACTCAGCAGAATAACCTCCAAGAATATTGTTGTTGAATGCCACAGGCTCATTAGGTTGTTCAAATTCAGTGATAGTGTGCGTCATATGTTTTTCTCGTTCAACTTTGATTTGATTTGGTTTCCCTTTATAGGGAAGCCACATATGTGAATAATCAGTTGAGATATAACCATTAAGTTTCGCAGACCAGTCCCTGCTTAAGATTAATCCATAGAATTCAGGAATATCTGCAATCAAAATATCAATTCTTTGGACAATCCTAGGATCGGAAGCTAGTCTGATAGTAACTGAATTGATTTCTCCTACAACTTGAACTTTAGAGCGATCCAATTGAACAATATGAACTGCCGATTTCTGTGGTTCAATATTCAATTTGGCACAAACAGAAGTAGACATTATATTAGATGATGCTCCAGAATCAATTAAACAATTATGCAGATTTTTATTGTACATTTCATAAGTCAAAAGAAAAGGAGGAGTCTGAGAATTTGATATTTCTCCAATGAGCACATTATCAGTAGCACCTACTTTGTCTGGTGGCTTACCAGTTCCTTTTTTTGCTTTTGCAACTACACCACTTGGTAAAGGAGCAATTGGTGTAGCATTTAATTCTTTTAATAGCAACTTCTGCTGGTGTTTTAGTTTGCTGAGTTCATGTAAGGAAATGTTGGCTTTAATCTTTTTCATGTCTTCAACAATGTTATACTCCATAGGATCTGACACCACTAAAGTCTTTGTTGTCGATGTAGGAGGATTAGAAGAAGATGGTTGATTTTGAGTAGGTAACGGAGAAGCTTTCTTTGCAGGGGATTTGTCTTTAGTACTTGGAGTTGTAATTTTCTTTTTAGGAACTGTTTGTACAGGCTCCATTGTAGATTTACTCCTAGTACTTACAGGCATAGCTTCTTGTTCAACCTCACTATCAGAATTAGGGAGAATAAAATCCCACATTCCATGCAATTCAGTTGTTTCTTCATTCTCATCTTCCTCATCTGATACTAAAGATGTATCTTCTTCTTCTTCCTCCTCTTCTGATTCTGCATTAGAGATTGAATTAGGAGGTTTAGATTCAACTTGGTTTCTTCTGAAATTTCGGAATGGTTTTTTGGTAGAAGTTTCAACTACTTGTTTTTTAATTTCAACCATTTCATTTGACATGGTTTTAAGAACTTTCTGTAAACCTTCCATGTCGTATGGGTCTTTGGCTTTTTTCTTTGAATCATCTTTGAAGCTGACTTTCTTGGATTTCTTTTCCTCAATAGCATTTTTCTTTTGTAGAGAAATAATTCGTTTCTCTACTGCAATAGCCTCTTTCATATTTTCAGCTAACGTAGGTTTTGCGGCTCTATCTACAAAAATTGTTATGTTTGAGGGTAAAGCGGTTATGTACCATTCACTTCTAACTTGTTCACTAGGTCTTGAATCTATGTGGATTTTATTCAAGAGTTTGTTGAATCTAGCGTTGAAATCTTTAATGGGCTCCTTGGGTTCTGCCTTCAAATTTGAGAGATCGTTGATTAAAGTAGCTATTGATCTGTCATCTCCAAATTTGGTTAAAAAATGATCTGCAAAAATGGCCCAACTTGTTATGGATCCCGAAGGTAATGAAAAATACCATGATCCTGCTGCTCCTTGAAGAGTATAAGGGAATAATCTGACTACAACATCTTCATGTGTGACTCCATTCAAATTTACAGCCAGCATAAAGTTATTGATATGTTCTTCAGCTTGAATGTTAAGATCTGGACTGAACTTTGGAAGCCATTTTCCAGGATTGTCAGGTAAATCATGTAAAGGTGCAGGCATGTTGACAGCCCCTGGAGTAGCCCATGGTCTAGCCATTATTGTAACAACTATTGGAGGAGTAGTAGAGGCTGGTGGTGTCTGAATAGAGGTTATTGGAATAGATGATGTTGAGATTGATGATGATTGAGCAGATGATGTTTGAGCAGATGATGTGGGAACTACTGCACTTTGTTGAGTTGGGGTTTTGGAAACAGGTGATTGAATATGAGATGAAGAACTTATATCACTTACTGATTCTGATTGAGTTTTTCTTGTCTTGACTCTACTAGGTAAAGGGAATTCTTTCAGAGAAATACCAAGTTTTTCACTTTGAAGCCTAGTAAGAGGTTTTGAAGGAACAAATTTTGAAGTTACACTACCTTCAGATATTTCAGACTCATCTAGAGATAATGAGAATCCTTTCAATTTATGGATTAAATCTTGAACTTCAGGAGACTCAGGATTTTGGTTGTCTGATTGTTTTGAGATTTTGGTAGTGGGTGTCTGAATATTCTTCTCAATTCCTTCTATAGGATTTTGTATTTCAGAAGAAATTGAAGAAGTTAATGACGGTGTTTTGCTCTCAGAATGGCCTGTGGATAAAGATTCACTTGCCGTTCATAGCTCATGCCCTCCTTCTAGCGCCAAAAATGTTGAAGTCTAGAAAATCTCTGCTTCAAACATTGGGGAAGACCACCCGGTCGGGACCTTAGGACAGCTCCTTTTTCGTTTGGTATGGTGGCTCCGACTGGATTTAAAAGACCAGTTTCCTTATAACTAATGGGTTGGTGATGGGTTGATTTGGATGAGTGGAAATGGGACTAAATTGACTGAAATAAAACTATCTAATTTAAACTAAATACCGATAAAGAAATTCTAACACTAACCCGGGCAATCATATGTGAATACAACTTTAGATTATTCCGTTTGAACAATAACCATAAAAATGTATTATCATTTAAATCGAAATGTGCAGAAACAAATAAAGATAACTCTGTTTAAGAAATTAAACAGAGTTGTATTAGCATATTGCATTCATCATAATATATCATCTACATATACTTATGAAAGATAACATTTCAATTATACTAAAAAATGATATATATAAAGAAACGTTATGAGAACAAATATCTGTAAATGATAGCAAATTTTAAAGCGAATATCATAAGACAAAAGAAATCAACAGTGAATAGATAGAAATACCTTATTCATCTTGAAAGCTTTCAAATGAAATCTGATACTCTAATCCAGTAATTCTGATGCACAATCAAATCCAAGGTACAGAAATGCAACACTTTAAAGATAATTCCGCATAAAATCACCAGATGTGATCCTTTATAAAATATAAAAGTCAGTGGAGTACATAAATGTAATCTCCAAGTCAAAAATATAATAATCCAGGACCCTTCTCTAAATGCATGAGAAGGGTTTAAATACTACTTAGCTAAATCTAAAAATAGTCTATTACAAAAATTAAGGATTCGGTTTAAATGACCATCCTTTTCCTAGGCAAAAATACAGTAAAATTAAAACTAAATCTAAAAATAAAGACTATTAACTAACTACTTATGAACTTGATCTTTAAACTTGCAGGCATCTAGCATTGTTTTGAGAAGATGTGGTTGACCGACTTCAGATTTCAACTGTCCTGAAAAGACAGAATCGGCAAGTGTAGGCGCAATCTTCTCAGCAGAATTGATGATACAATTAAGCGCACTGTGCTGACTGTGTGGTTTCACTAAGTATGTCCAGTAAGATTCCCAGTTTAATCTTGTCAACCCTTGGATTGATTTTGCTCTTTCTTCTACCTTTTGCCCCCATTCTGTTTGCAGTTGATGTGCCTGTGGGAGATATCCTGGAACAGTTTCTGAAATTAAATTAGCTTTGTGCAAATTATCATTTACACAATCAGTAAGACTGTTTGCTGCTGTAGCCGCCTCCTCTGCTGCTTTCTCTGCCCTTCTGATTTGTGCATCCCAGTTATTGAAAAGTATTTCTTTATGGTTTTCATTAATAATTGGTGCACCAGCTTTTCTTCCTTCTTCTGTTTTTTGCCATACCAAATAATCAGTAATCTTTTCATTAATTAAATCATAATCATTTCGTAAATCTACGACATGATTTGTGATCTTATCACTCTCTTGGCAAAAAGAATTCCATTGCAAGATTTTTTGGCATAATACTTCTTCTTGTTGCAGTAGTTGATTGTTTAAAGAAATAGTTTCTGAAACAAACTCTGGAAGCTTAGGATCATCTTTGTGTTGATCTTGGATAATCTGTATTTGTTTCTCTTTATCAGCCAGACTTTTTTGATATCCAATTTTCATTTCTTGAAGTTGTTGTTGTAACTTTTCAAGTTTCATCTGTGCTTCATTATTGGCCTGTACCTGTTGCAATTGCTGTTGCAGAACTTGTATCTGTTCTTCTTTTTCATTTAATAAGAGTTGTATCTCAAATGCTTTGTCAATAGTTGCAGAAGCATAAGCTCCTGTAATTTGAGATAACTTAGCAAGATTATCAGTAGGCTCTGTGGTAGGATCCTTCCACAAGACATCTAGTTGTTCTGCTTCAGTAGCAATTGCACCTTCTAACTTTCTCTTTTTTCTCTGTTTCTTCACTACTGCTTTGTATTTTGGGCTGTAGAATACATCTAGAGGAGGAATTTCCTCTACATTAAGTACAATTTCAGAGGAGGGTGTGATAGGTATGTGCTCAGTTACTGTGACTGTGCTACTTATTCCTATGCTCAAAACTTTGGTTGTTTGTACAGGGTTCTGTACATTCTGTCCTTCTACATTAATCAATTGATTAAAACTTTCCCATTCTTTGTCTAATTCAATGGTGACTGACTGTTGCTGTACATTGGTAAGAGGAGGATTTGTCTGTTGAGAAGTCAAAATTTGCTGTTGAGGAAGTTCTTTCGATTGAGCAGAATCTTTCACTGATTCTTCAATTTTATCTTCCTTTTCATTAGACTTATTGGAATGTTCAGAAGTCTCTCTTTTAGATTTTGACTTAGATTTATCTGTACTCGAACTGTCGTTAAGACTAACGCTAGGAGTTTGTTCCCTTGCGGGTTCCAAGCGTAGATTTTCCAAAGGAATAGTAGTTAGTCTTCTCTCTCTGTAAAGTTTAAATTCCTGGAATTCCTCTGGAGATAACTGCATTTGAGCTGAATTCAAAACTTCTTTAAATGAACCTTTTGTTTGGAACATATCATCAAAAAGATCCTGTTCCCCGGAAAATTCCCTTACTCTGATTGCATTGGTAAAATTCTTAACAATATTATTTGGGTCAAATAACCTTCTCAAAAATTTGAACAGTTGTAAGCATGTAATGTTGCTTACCTCTTTGAATGTGTGACCAACATCAAACAGTGAAAATGTTCCACAGTTTATGGGAAATTGTGGCCAAATGCCTTTCTTCTTCTCTTTTAATTCCTTTGTCAAACCTCCTTGGCCACAGGTCTGATAAGCAATCTCCCGAGCTACAAGTTTATCCGGAACATATAGGGGTAAAACATGGGGGGAAGCAGAACTTCCAAAAACCCTAACATAAGTGAACAACTCTTCTCCAAACCATCTCGCGACAGGGAGAATGTCGACCTCTGTTTCTGGGGATAACCTTGGGGCATCCTTATTATGCAATGTTCTGTACAATGGCAGCATTATACCATGGCAAATTTTGTAAAAATGGGGGAAAAAATTAGATTCCCATAGTTCCTTGTGATACACATGAATAGGCAAAGGATCTTGAATCGTCCATTGCCAACCCATCAAAGGGAATTTAGAAACAAAACAGATACCGTCCATGACATAGGCAGATAAATAAAAAGGAGGATAAATCCTCTGAGAAACACTTCGTTTAGACCGGTAATGGAAAATAGCAGTGGCCAAATTATCAGACAAGATTTTGGCCAGTCTACAATTGTAGAATTAACAACAGCATTCAACAAAGGGAGCCATTTAGGCAAGATCATATTTATGTCAGGCTTTCCAAAAAGCCTGCATAACATGGCAGCAGCAAAACAATATGGAGAGGTAAGTGAACCAGTACTGTACATACCGTGTTTTTTTTTCTTCAATGGTTCATCTCTTTTGGTCCATTCCTGCGTGCATTCCACCAAATTTGCATGTTCTTTGGCAAAATTCTCCATAAATTGTTTATTATAAGTCGCCTGAGGTTCCGGCAAATGATACATCAGCCTCAAATCTTCCGTAGTGAACGACCCGATTAGCTCTTGATTTGGAGTTCTAAATTGCCTGTCTGAAATATCGGTGCTGTCCAGCACCCATTTCATCATGTCTGTATACGGAAAAATTCTTGGTCTTGCCGCTATCCTATGCAGAAATGAACAAGCCAGTTCTTTAAGGGTTGCCTCAGATGAATTACTTGAGCCTGCAGTAGCCGCAACTTGCATTACTATGGGATTTTCTTCTTCAAGCAAGTTATACATTCCTTCCCAGGTGGTTATACCGGCATCCTTATTGCAAGCAGTGTCTGCATACAGTGAAGCCATTTATCTGTTTTCAGAATTTGAAATCTTTTCTTTCTTACCCATAATGTTCTGTGAACACTTTGTATAGTCGTTTGCTCCTTCGCGGCTGCGGTTTTACGAGTTAAGTAAGAGTAATGACATGAGAAAGGTGATGAGATAGTTTTAAATGCAAAGGCGGATGAAATATATTATTTTAACGTGAAACGACCTTTCAATCAAAACAAAATCCCATTTATCATTAATTGACAATCCATTCATTTAATCCAATCATTAAAGCGTAAAACGGATATTGATTTATGGAAAGATTTTCTTTGAACAACGTGCTTTTATGAATCTGCGACATTGCGATCTAGCGATTTCTTCTTGATATCCTGATATCGCGAATTTTCATCAGCGTAACCATACATAATTTGCAAATAAGCATAAAAACACAAATTGCAAATAATGTATAGCATAAAATGCATAAAATATCGCAAATCAAAAAGTATTCATTTAACACATTTTACAACTATCTGCTGATTTGCGATTCGCGGCCAAATTATAGGCACAGGATAAAGCGTATCGCAATATCGCAAAATCGCAATTTGATTTTACAGATATCTACTATTTGCGATGGAACATATTCGATTAAAGAAAAAGTTGTGTAATCTATCGCTAAACTTAAGTGTTTCTTAAGGTTTTCTAAGGAATTTCTAAGTTTATGATATAAAGTTTTATTTGAAAAGGAAAACAAATCATTGATTTTTGGATTTATAACTAAGGAGTCTCCATTTTGTTAGTATTATTACTAATATTAAATAAAAAAGGGGTTGATTATTTAGTCTATGAGGACCCATCCTTGAAGAATAAATGGAACATGTACCAAGTGGGTGGTAAACTCCACAATGACAACTATGATCCATAATTAATTTGTCCTTGTCTTTATCTTTTATGATGTTTGTCATCTTGTAAATCTGCCATATGTAGTAGCCTAGAAAATCAATTGCATCTTATGTTTTTCTGGTTATGTGATAAACTAATCATGAGATGTCTCAAAAACCTCAAAATTTTGAATCTCCACCGGTGCTCTAGTTTCTCTTCATGCAAACGAACAACAAGACATTTTGGACTATATAATCTTTTAGTGTCATAATGAAAAGTGTCTAGTCATATGTAAAATAATAATAATAATAATAAATAAATTCAATTATTTTATGTTTAATGTATTAAATTTTAATTTTTTTCTTTATTAAAAATTTATAAATCACAATTTATCTTTGTGGAAAGTAAAATTATCTTCTCTATCATCATTATTAAAAAGATAATAGTTTCAAATCATTATCATTGATCAAATTAATGGTTAAATCATAGATTTAAATGTATTCTATATATTATTATTGAAATTTGTTGATCATCAAAATGAGGGTGTACATGGTGAATTCTTTCATGATAAACTATTTACTCATTAAACTCTATCCTCAATTACTAATTATAATATATTTTTAATGTCTTTCTAAAATAAAACCGTCTTTTCCATTATCATCATTAATAACATTATTATTTTTATCGTCACTAATTATGTTGTTTTTTTTAAGTTTTATTGTAAATGTTGATTACCAAATAACTTAGTGTATAGCTATGCACAACCTTGCTTTGAATTCTAACATCAATTGAAATTATTTTGGCTAGTTGAGGGAATGATTATAATTTTCTTTACCTATGATAAAAACTCCATTAATAGCATAATGAGCTTTGGTGTCTTAATGATTATTGTTATAATCCAACAACATCATTCTTACCTTTAAACAGAGAGAATTATACCAATGATAATAATAATAATAATCCAATGTTAAGGTCATGGCCAATCTAGACACCAAATTGACCCACATCCACACAACAATTTGTCTATTATCGTCTATGAAGGAAAGTATTCTTAGGATCACAAAGCATGCAAACATATGGTGGTGTCTAAAGGCATTGTTGTCTAGTTCTTAGTGGCCACGAAGACAATTCAACACTGATTTTCTAGCCTTTAAATAGGCTGCATTAGTGATGAATACTATGGGAAAAAACCATGGGTTCTTGTATACCTGGAGTTGGAATACCACCAATAACTTGACTGAGTCAAGGTTACTTGAACAACCCTAACAATCACCCACTTAAACCTAACTCCGGGAGATTGACCTGGTCCCATTCATCAACCTTCTCATCTAAGTTCTCACATTCCCCCCGTCAAGCGAGGATACGAGTTTGTCACCCCGGTATCTCTCTGAGTGGTGCATTCCACAACTTGATAACTCCATGTTCGAGTTGCATTGCATGTATGCCTGAGTATGCTCTTAAGGCCTTACAACTATGTATGCTCCATGCAACATTTCTCCCTGGATTTCAAAAGGAAATTAGTTGGACCAAAACACTTCAAGTGTTCACTTCACGAATTAACTCCTTCACTAAACATTAGCACCATTTACACCATCTCCGTAATTTTTCATCCATCCTACCATTATCTAGGCTTCTTTCCTTGTTTAACTATGCTTTGACTATATCTTGCCTAATCTTGGCCTTTTAATAGTATTTATACATGCGAGCTCCAATTCTATTCAATATATGATCTTTAAAAATTAATATAAAAATATATATATATATATATTAATCACCCATCACTGGAGAGTAAATTGCACACTTTATGCACATGCATTCAATAGTAAACTATTTTTTTAAATATGATTTTTTAATATTTTAATTTATTTGAATTGAGATCACGTTAGGGTAAGCTCACTTTAAATACTGGATGGAAAACAATATATTTAATTATAAATATTATTATTAAAGTTATTTTAAATTTAATTAAGTTTGGATATCTGGAGGCTTATATGATTCATAGTTTAAACATAAATCTTCCCAAAAATTCACAAATATATATTGAGGTCAACTAGAGATTTAAATTTCCTTTTAATTTAAATATCATTACTTATACCATATATTAAAAAACATTTAATTAATATTTATTTTTTAAATTTAAAATTATTTTTCAAATATCCAAAATTTATTTAAACTTACCTACATGTAATATATTAAAAATATTTTAATTAATATTCATTTCTTACTTACAATATATATTTTATACAAATTTAAAATTATTTTTTAAATGCTCAAAATTATATTTTAACTTATATTATATTTATATAAATCCATAATTAAAACTATATAATTAATATGAACTTTGGAGTAAAAATAATAATAATAAAAAAATTGAAATCTTTTGAATCATAAATATAACTTGAATATAATAATAATTTTAAAAAATCGATATTAATTTATTTTTATGAAAGTCATATTTCTTATTTTCAAATTATTTATAAATAAACTTAAATAAAAATATAAGATAAATTCATATAAATATAGAAATATATCATATTTATCAAAATTAAAATTATATTAAAAATCTAAATTTATTTATCATCTTCTATGAAATAATTCAACGAATTTTCTTATTTTTATTTTTCACAAACAATTTATTCTCGTCATCTTGCTTCTTGTGTTAATGAGTTACAATGATAATTGCAGCGGTTTCTAACAAGGCTACAAGTAGCGACTACCTGCCGCTTAGTTTACATATAGCAATGTTGCAATGTGATGTTGGAAAATGTCTATGGATAGCTATTATGGCTATTACATGTTGTGATAAAGTATAGTTAAATTAAATTAGAAATAATTGTTGCAATTTGTGTTTGAGCATGTCTATGAGGATTTGCTAAATGTTGCCATTTCAATTAAAGGATGTCTATGAGGATTGTCTTTGTAATAAAGTTTTCGCTTAGTTTAGTTTAAATATAGCTAAAGTAAAGTTAAAAACAAGAATTTATGTGCTATATAGTAGTAGTTTAAATCTATCTAAATTATAGTGAAACAACTTTTATGTTGATGATGGTAATCAATTGGATCTGCTACATATGCTTAGGTTGTTTTTGGCATCAATATAAGTATGACAGAGTAGCTACTACCTGTTGCTTAATGCAAATATAGGACCGTTGCAATTTGAATTTCAACATTTACTTTCTAATAAAGCTGCTGCTTAGTTTAGTTTAAAGTGTCAAGGTTTACAATCTAATCAATTTAGGTTTTTTAGTAAATGGTAAATTGAGGTATTTTGCTTGTGAGTCTAGGTAATCAGATATATACTTAGGTACAATTGAGGAATTGGAAACAAGTGTGTAATGTAGCAATTATCTGGAAAAGCTGGTTGACATAGTTGAACAATGAGCTAGGAACATTGTCAAAGAAGTTTATAATGTGTAAATTATCTAGAAAATTGCTTAATTTAGTTTAAATATAATTAAATCAAAGTAAAAATTAGAAATTTATGTGTTATATAGTAGTAGTTTAAATCTATCTAAATTATAATAAAACAACTTTTGTGTTGATGATGGTAACCAATTGATAATTACTAGGATGACCCATGAGCATATGCATTTGTTGTGTAGATTAGATCTGTTACATATGCCTAGGTTATTTTTGGCATCAATATGAGCATGACAGAGTAACTACTGCCTATTTCCTATCAATGATTGCTTTTTATAAATTAGTACTAATAATATTTTAGAAGCTTGGACATAGACAAAGACAGTTTTCAATGAAGTCACTAGAGGGCAGCTTATAGATCAGACCAGAGGTCATTTAGATTTATAACATTTATATATATATAATGTCAGATTGTGAAGTCAGGCTCTATTCATTGAACATATATGTATGAAATCTGAAAACATTTGTAAACGTCAAGTGAAAAAGTTGTATTTCTTAAATATACATATATTAAGTCTTTTGCAGACATACTGCACTTTGACTGTTTCTCACAGTGAAAAATGAATCCCTACAATTACAACCGCAATAACACAATCCAACTGTTTACAAAATGTTCTCTGGGGTTCTTTATAGGAAAAATGGATAGCAAGGGTAGATGATACTCATTAAATCGATTCATTAAGACAGAGTGGGGGTTGGTGCTTATGCCTACTCTGCTTGGTAGCAATGCGTTGTACTTGGTGATCTGGTTCGAGGTGTTTGTCATGTCGATAGCGACGTAAGATGTTTCTTTGGAGTCCTTTCTGACTGTGAGGGACTCTGTTTTGTCTTTTGAAAGCTTTTTGTCGGTGTAATGGCCTTTGGGGACTGGGGGAGGCGTAGAAAATTCTGCTGAGGACGTACTGTTCTGACAAAATGTACTGCTGATGCTGAGAGCAGATATGGATTGATTCATTTGCTCTTTATCTTCAAAATGCGTCTTCACTAAGCTATTGTTGTAATGGGCTTCTCTGTGCTTCTCTAACAGATTTCTTTTCTAGATTCTAACGCAGAAATTGAAAAACAGTCAAGCCAGCATTAGACTGTCTGGCTTGGTGCGGACCGTGGCATAAAGACAAAACTGTTCACGGACTGAAAACTTTGTAGAAATTGAAAACACATGAATAAATGATCACAGAGTGAGCTTTATTGATTTTTCGCTACCTACCCTACGCTAACTGGAGTGTTAATAAGTCTAGCTTACAAACATTGTGTTCCAATGCAACCATTCCATCAAGTGATCCCATGACTGGTCTTTCTTGCTCAATTCGCTGAGCAGGCTGGTTAGGCAGGGCTGCTCCCACTCTTTTTGTTCTTCAATAGCAGCTTCGAAAAGTCTTTGTTCTCTTTGCAACATGCTGCTCAACAAGACCTTTGATCCTTCTTCAAATTTTTGCAGGAAATGAACATAAGGATTATGATAAGATAGTTGCTAATGAATATTTGAGAGGCAGGCTTCAATCAGGATTTCTCCTTTTTACAGAGTGAAGACTCAGCGAATCTTCATCTATCACCAGGCTTTGATAACTTTCTTCGTCAATATGATAGATAGGTCGGCTATCATCAAATTCGACAGATGAATGAGCGAGGGTCTCTGATCTGTGGAAGATTTCAGAGGTGGACTTCGTTCTCTTTGCAACATGTTGCTCAACAAGACCTTTGATCCTTCTTCAAATGTTTGCAGGAAATGAACATAAGGATCATGATAAGATAGTTGGTTATGAATATTTGAGAGGCAGGCTTCAATTAGGATTTCTCCTTTTTACAGAGTGAAGACTCAGCGAATCTTCATCTATCACCAGGCTTTGATAAATTTCTTCATCAGTATGATAGATAGGTCGGCTATCATCAAATTCGACAGATGAATGAGCGAGGGTCTCTGATCTATGGAAGATTTAAGAGGTGGACTGCATGATCAGGGTGCCACTCTTCTAGTGGAATCTGAGAAGAATTATCAACTAGAGGAGTAGACTCCATGCGTGCTGGTTCTTGTTCTGTGTCAGACTCTGCATCTTCTATGTGGTCACTTGTTCCCTCAATACAGCACTCCCTGTTAGCTTTCGCTATCAGGTTGTGATATTTTTTAGTCAGCATAGTGCAAGACAGGGGTGAGCCATCAGGCATCTCCCGATTACCTTCCTCCTCATCTTCCACAGATTCTTGAGCATCATACATGTGCTGCTCATTATCTGTGTCTGGAGTTTGCTCTTGCTTTGGAAAATGCATGGGTTGTTCTAAGTAATGATCATTTGCATTCAGATTAGCCATATACATCTCCAGCACTTTACCAAACATGTGTGCTATTCCATTTAATTGATCACACAAAGTATCTAGATTTGTATATCTATCAATGTCTGGATCCATGTTTTTGCAAAGAAGCTCACTGCGTCTTCTGAAACAGTTCAGAGACCTGCTTGGACATACTCAAAGGCAGTTTTCAATGAAGTCACTAAGGGGCAGCTTATAGATTGGATCAGAGGTCATTTAACTCGAGATCTGCTTTAGCATGCTTCAAGAGAAAAACAGAGGCAAGATTTGAGACAAAACTAGGATCTATAGATCGGAGAAGGAGCTTTAACCTTCCGTGCTTTGACACCAGCAAGAAACATCCAAGTAGCAAGCTCGAAGTTCACAGATCAACTAGCAGGAAATAACATCTGCTACAATGGTTAAACCACATGAGTTTACCTATGGTATATTTCTGATGTGTACCAGAAGACCAATGAACAACATGGAAAGTGTAAATAACAATGGGATAAGAATAACATCACCCGTAGTAATAGACCAGGAATCTGTGAAATTGCTTGATTAATTGATGCAAAACCAGTCACATACACTAAGCTCAAATAGTTGATTACAGTCTCAACTTTCTCCTCCCAACGTACTACTTTACAAACTACTTTTCTACACTCTGCCAAAACTGTTTCTAACAGTCAAAGATGAATGCGTACAACTACAACCGCAATAACACAATTCAACCATTTACAAAATGTTCACTGGGGTTCTTTATAGGAAAAATGGATAGCAAGAGTAGGTGATATACATTAAATCGATTCATTAAGACAGAGTGGGGGATGGTGCTTATGCCCACTCTGCTTAATAGCAATGCGCTGTACTTGGTGGTCTGGTTCGAGGTCTCTGTCAGGTCGATAGCGACCTAACATGTTTCTTTGGAGTCCTTTCTGACTGTAAGGCACTCTGTTTTGTCTTTTGAAGCAAGTAAGGTGACTGAAGGTCTTCTGGGTTTCCATACCTCCATTAGGGCATACTGCTCTGAGAAAATGTATTGTTGATGCTGAGAGCAGATATGGCTTGATTGATTTTCTCTTTATGTTCAAACTGTGTCTTTTCCTTTGATCACGAAATTAGGTCTCAAATATTGAATTAACAGGCCTTAATCTTCTTAATCTGTCTCTATTGTTTCACTGAGCTACTGCTGTAATGGCCTTCTCTGTGTTTCGAATAGCAGTGACTGCGATTATGGCAAATAGACTGAATTCATCACTCTGTGTACCCTGGACAATAAAACAAACCAACTATCAAAAAACTCATAGGGGACTAACAAATTTTTTTTAATTTTTTTAATTTTCAATTTAATTTAAAAAATATTGTGTTGTATTATGTGTACAAGTACAATGTCTTGTTGATGATGGAGGCTCCGATGCTTTCATCGCAATCGGAAGTAATTCATATAATCAACAGCCTTTTGTAATGGCCCGATGCCATGAGTTCATCGCATGCTATTTCATATAAGAATGGGTCTCTACATAAGCCAGGGTCTGCGGGTCCACAAGACTACGTGGCATTATCATATTGTATAGCAAGTAGAAACGTATCGGGAGCATTTTCTTTGTGGCCCAATTGAACAGTGAAAGGAACCGGAGCAGATGCATATTATAGGTAGCAGCTAATAGTTGAACTCGGGTCCGATTAACAATCGGCATCGGAGTTTTTTATTTGAACCATTTGTTATGATATAAGTCCAGACGCGATCTATGTTATATGGTGCAGTTAATAGTTGATTGCGGGTTCGCGTTTCAATCGGCATCAGAACTTTTTGTATTGGCTGCTTTGTAATATTATGTTTCGGACCCGATGCAGTCTATGAAGTGGATTTAATCTCTTTTCAAGTTTGTCGGTATACACACAAATGAAATGTTTTAATGTTTTTATGGCGCGACAAAAGGTTTTGCAACATTTGGTTTGTTGCATTGTTTTAAATATATACAAAGCGCATTTGTAATAGGCCCTACAAATTTTAGTTTAGTTTCATTTTATATAGTTTTTGTTATATGTTTTAATATGCATGGCATATATAAAGTAAGAAGCCGGAGAGGCTATTGTAACTGACTGCAATGTTTTTATTTTGAAAGCATATCAGAGTGCGAAAGACAGTATGTAATTTTTTTTTACTCTTTATTTTTTGTAAAACAATAAAAACACAGAGTGTGTATTGTTTTTTTTATTATTTTGTAGTGAGCATGACGGAAAAATACGGTCATGATGAAGCATGGTCAAATAAAAAAGGCAAAGAGCAGGGAACATATAACTAATTTTAGTCTTAGGACAGTGTTTAGACATAGAATTTGGTGCATTGCTATTAATACTGAATATAAGAATCTGCAAAGAAAAAAATATGAACTTATAAGCTAAGGAAGCATAAACTTAGAAACAATTCTGAAGATGTTATGTGCAGTTCTATAATTGATCTGCTCTTATAATGGCTTTCAAATTTAGATTTATCTGCCATTCATAGCTTTGCCCCTCCTTCTAGTCCCAAAAATGTCGAAGCCTCGAAAATTAGCAAATTTAAAAGAGAATATCATATGACAAAAGAAATTAACAGTGAATAGATAGAATGCAGCAATTACGATGCAAAATCAACTCCGAGGTATAGAAATGCAACTCTTAAAAAATAATTCCACACAGAATCACCAGATGTGACCCTTTATAGAAGAATATAGAAGTAAATGTAGTACAAAAATTTGATCTCCAAGTCAAAAAATATTACAAATCCAGGGCCCCTTTCTAAATGCATGAAAGGGGTTTAAATAAGTACTCAATAAAACAAAATAACTAAAACTATTCCTATAATTTATCTAAAATAAAATATCTTAAACTAAAATGCAAACTTGTAGTAGACTAGCTCATTAATCATCGATTGAGGTGGATGAACGAAGGTGGCAGAGATTGAGCATAGCTTGGACTTCTGTTGGCCGAGTCAACTTTGCACTGATTTCTAGATTACTATGTGATTCTGTTGTAGCCAATGTTTGAAGAAGTGGTGGTGCTGCAAAGAAAAGGGAAAAATTAGTACAAATCTTGTTATTTTGGATAGCATAAGCTAAATTTCATATATCTGATTTTTTGTTGAAAGATGAAGAGTAATTATAAGTATACCTAGCCTTGGTAGGGCTTCCATTGCTGTCAACAGATTGGATCTCGTTGTCTTCGTTGATTGTAAATGTACCATTGATTTTGAAATCGCGTAGCATATACATTGTTGCTTGTTTCCTTTTAACATAGTCTTGAAAAGACATATCTGCTAGGTTGGGAAGTAATTGTTTCAACAGGAATTTGATTCAGATGCAACATTGCAAATTGGTGTTGTTGGACTTGATTATGCAATTAAGACACTGTGAATAGGAAAGGGACGAATTTTTGTTGCACTTTAGGCAATCAACTGTATTCTCCTCTATCATTGTAGAGGCTGGTATTGGTGAATTGCATTCAACACAAATTGGTTCAAATGGCGTAGAGTAAATGCTTGCAATTGTCAATGTTCCTTTTATCTGTTCATAGACGAGCACAAGTAGTATATGTCAAAATAGAAACAGATGGAGAAACAATTGCATATTGAATAGTAGAGGTACTGTTTGATTTGTACTTATAGAGAATGTTGGAGGGTTCAATTTTTCATAATTAAAATTTAGGCCTTTGATTGAATATGCGCGTTAATCCTTCAAACTTGAGTTTTTGCTTTGGCTTAGATCTTTTAACACTGATACTCTTTGCTTCTTTTCTGTATTGCTGTGTCTTGTTGATGTGCAGGCCGCGCAGGGCTCATGTGGCATCAATGCCTCATGAAACATTGACGAGTCATGGAGTTTGAGCCCAACAAATGGTTCCCTTTGATGAATCAAAGGCGCGGGAATCGTCATTCCCAGCCTTCGGCTTTTCTTTCAATATAATGGAGAACCATTATCACCTGCAAAACACAAAACCAACTAAGAAACCCTGCGTTTTGGGTTAAACTGCTTCAGAGGCGTGGGGAGAGAGCAGGGCCGTTGGATGGCATCATTCAACGGTTGGGATTCATTTAGAAGAGGTCAAACGAGAATGGAGGAAGAGAATAAATCAGATCCGTTGATCGCGCGGAGATCAACGGTGGGGATTAGTCAAAAACATAAAGTGGAAAGGCGAAAGGCAATGGAATAATGCGGGAAAGATCTGGGACCGTTCGATCTGGACACGTGGACGGTCCATATCCAATCGGAGCATCGCAATCGGCGGGGGAAAGAGGGAGGGTGTAACGAAAATCGCCGATGCGATTGCAGGATCGGGAAGGGCAATGTGATTGTGCGATCGGGGAGGGCGATGCGATTAGATGACAGAGCAATTGAGTGCTGCCTGATGATCTGAGGATCAGATCAACGGTGGGGAGAAAATCAGAGGGATTTGCTGTAAGCTACTTTATTGTAGTATCTGGAATGAATTTGTATTCTTTGCAAATTGTTGGTATGTTCTGTACGGTGCTTAGTTCAGTTAGCAGCAGGATCTAATCACAATCACCACGGTCATAATTTGTTTTGGGAAGAACTTTAAAATTTGTGATAGATATTGCTTTTCCTGGTGATATTTTTTGGCTATGTTGTTCAATAAGGTCAGTTGGTATGGACAATGTGATTGCCATTATTCCTTCGGCATCTGTCAAATTTGTACATAGTATTTGTCGTGCTTTGTGGACTTTATCAAGATATGTACTATAGATAACCATAACATCTCCATTGAACATTCTTCCAGTCTTGCGAATGTTTAGTTCTTCAATGGTAATTGGAGCTAAATATGTTGCATTTGATCTGTGTATTGATGATGTTGATGTGGGAAAACAAACAATTAGAAGTAAAATATATTAGTGATAAATATGAATGCTATGTGAATGGTACATATAGGAATTTGTTTCAAGTTTACTTACTTGTCTGATTCAGTTGCACTTGATATTTGTTCTGGTTTGTCTATTCTAGCTTGTTGTCCAGAACTGCGAGATGAAAAAGATGCAATGTCACTGAATGGTCCGCTTGAATGAAAGCATGAAGTCTTTGGTAAATTTTAATAACTAAGAATAAAAATAAAAGTATAAGGTTATTGTATTTTGTACTGGAAACTGAATATTAGTTATTGACAGAAATATTAATTGCATTTTAAAACTTGGATAATGGAATACTTATAAACTATACAACATTAAATTCAGAAAATTATATTGGTGCAATAGAAATATATACTGATCTGAGTTGCAAATATTAAAAGTTTTTTTGGTTGATAGAAAAAATGAGTCAATTCCAGTACTATAGAAACGTGTAAACACATCTAGTACAGATGTATGAAAGTTCAAGTACTGTTGATTGGCATGAAAACATTTACATATGCATCAAAGACTAAGTAAGTTGGGGGTAATAAGCAAGTCTGGATGTGTTTCTTGATTAAGTTCACTTTCCAATGTTGTTACTCATTATGGGTACTTGGCAGTTTACATAGTAGATGTGTTGATCAAGATATATGTCATTTGATTTTGTTCTACTACTCAACGAAAAATAACATAGAAACACCATAGGACAAAAGAAACCAAAGAAAAAAAATTATAGATAAAATTTCAGAGATAATAGCGATATTAACAGAAATAATGATGAAATTGGACACATTTCGTTCAAATTGCACAATGTGGATTAAGATGCATATGGATTATGAAATAATTTAGTTTGATGTAACTGAAATGGGGTTATAATTTTGGAAGCAATTTAATTTGTATTTGATATTATCTTTATTGCAATTTAGAAGTTGACAAGAAGCAACATGGGAAATTGGAGAAGATCTTATTTAAAAAGGGTTCAAATGTAAAGTGAACAGGAAGTTTGACAAGTTTTTACAGAAGGGTGAGGACAAGGAATTAAAGGTTGACAAGAAAAAAAGAACAAGAAGACTGGGATTCATAGAATTATGCATGTAACAGTTCTGATGTAAATAAGCAATTGGCGATGATTGCCAAGTTTAAGCATGGAACATTATTGAGATGATGAAAAGGGAAACAAACTGTGTTGTGATGCTAAAGTACTGTAGAGAATAAGATTCAGTATTCTGTGGTGTTTATTGTTAAATAACTCCAAAGTGGCTATATATAGTTTGCAATTTGCAATCGGGCGTGTCTCACTTGTGCATGAAAATATTACAATGTGTTGGAAGACATATTCAAAAATTAAAATGAATTATGTGATGCTTGAGAAATAAATTATTGATGCATAGTATAAGTCTATATGAAGAACAGTGCTATAGAATTCAACACTAGTAATATAAGAATAGGTCTTGGAATAGTTTTGTAGAAAGAAATAAAGAGTTAAACATAGAGATATATCTATACATATGCATTGAAGGGTAAGTAAGTTTAGTGTAGTAAGAAAACCTGGATGTGTTTATTTCTTTTTGTGACTTGTCTTTGTCTATTTGACTCATTGTAGAAAGCTATAGTAATCTGCAAGACATACAATTAGAAGTCAAAGTCATAGTAGTTAAGAGGCTATGATACTATTGACTAGAAAAAAGCATTAGACTAGAAAGACTTTTTTTAGTAACAAATTAAAAGTATATTTGGTAACAATGCTCACTATTGATTTTGTTTCTATAATAAGGACATGAATATGCAAGTCCGATACTATTGACTAGAAAAAACCATTAGACTACTTTCATTTGTACTATGTTTGTGCTGCATTTTTGTGTTCAATGATGAGACAAATAGTATCATGGTCACTCCAATATGTATCTAACCTGAAAGTATTATAGCTAGAAGTTATGTTTGACCATATGTGATCAATGATTGATAATTGTTGATTGTTGTTTGTCTCTGAAAGAAAATGAAGGTTGTAATTGCGCATATACGATCTTAGTTTGTTTGTTTTCTTGTTGCTTTCAAGCATATTGATGTTGAAATCGCCAACAATTGCTATTGTTTGATTTGAATGTATTTTGCATAATGCTTTTGAAAGGAGATCCAATGTATTGTTCAATGTTGCATATGGCGCAACATAGACATTCACGACTATAATATCCATGTCATGAAGAAGCACATTTGCTAATGTAGCTTCAATGTTATTTTCTTCAAAATGAATATGGTTCAAGATCTTTATATGCTCTTTAATACAAATTAGCAAACCATGTTTACTATGATTTGATATGCAATTGAATGTTTCAAGTCTTTTTGGAAGCATTGAATTATTCAAATGTGTTTCTTGTAAACATAGGATGTCAGATTGCATTAGATCATAGTCATTTAACAAATCATCAATATGTATTTGTAAACTGCGAGTGTTTAGAGAAAAAATTGAAATTTATGCTTTTGTTTCTAATAACGAATAGTTGTAGTCTAGTTGCCACTTTGCATTTTTGTGTAAACGTTCCATTTCAACAAAAAATTTGTGTTGAATTCGGAAGTTTTGTTTCTTAAGTGGACTAAGCAAATACAATGATTCTATGTTTCTCACACGAGAAAGAGATGTATATACTAATCCATGGCGTCGTATTCCTAGAGGATCAAATGCAAGATTGTCTAGTGTCAAGCCTTGTGATCTGTGTATTGTACGTGCACATGCTAGTTGGATTGGAAATTGTTTTCTGATTTTCAAGTTGCCTGTTTTTGCTAATACAGAAATTGGCTTTGTTGTGCGTAGTATGGGAGTCCAATCACTAGAAATTTCTTTGCTATATAGAAAAGAAAATTTATGTGCTTGTTGACGGCCAACATGTTCATCATAGAATTTGATCCATATTACATCAAAATTGTCTAACTTTACATATGCTTTAATGATACCATCTGCACCATTGACTAGACCATCTTGTAAGTCATAGTTTCCTGCATATATTTCAACTAGCATGTTAAGTTTTAGGACAATTTGTGAAGGCAATGTTGCCATTTGTGCATGATATGGTATGTATCCATCGTTTTCTTCTTCGTAATCAATTGCATTAATTACAATTTCATCACCAGGAACAATAGACAACATTTTCTTGTTATGTAATGCTACATCTTTATTCCTAAAAAATAGATAGGGGAAAGTAGGATCATTAGGAGCATTTCGAATACAATGTCTATTTAGGTAATTCAAATCATTTTCTGTTTGATTATTTAAACGCATCCTATTCAAAATGCTAATGAATTTTTCATTTGTTTGACGCATTGCAATGTGCAATTCATAGTACTTTACATGTTCTTTCCAAAAGTCATATGTTATTGGTTGCCTTCTTATTGTAGGTTGTTCAAATATTAGTGAATTTTGTATAGGTTGTGCTTGGTACAAGTCGCCACAAAATATGATATCAATGTTTCCAAAGTATTTTGTTTGATTATGCTTAATGTTTCTTAGTCGATCATCAATTTGATATAGAAAACAACTTCCAATTAGAGATACTTCATCAATGAGAACAACCCTTAATTCTTCGTACAGTTGTGTTAAGTTGTCTAATACATCGTTGCTAAGTGGAATAAAACTAGATTTGTTGAAAGGCATTAGCAATGCAGAATGAATTGTAACTCCACTTGCATTATACGCAACTTTACCTGTATATGCTAATATCAAACCTTTTGGTTTCAAAGGATCTGTATTGTAATGTTCATCGTAGATGCGCATGAGCATTTGGAATATTGCTTTTGCTACAAATGTTTTTCCAGTACCAGCTCCTCCAGTCAAAAATAAGTAGAATGGTTTGTCTATGTTCTTTCATTTTTTCATTGCAATGTCTTTCAGTATTGCTTGTTGTTCTCTATTAAGCATTCTCCTAATCTTGTAGTATTCTTCATTGCTAAGCATAAATGGATGTTTTGTAAATTGAAAACCAATGTTAAGATGTCTTTTTTTCTCATTGCATTGGGGAAATTGCAAATCTTTAGCCAAGTCATACTTCTCAGTAACATCATTAGATATTTCAGGTTTTTTTATTGTATGATTAGAAGTTGCAATGTTGCTATCAATTTTTTGAATTGCTTTTTCCAAATCACCCCATTTCTTGTTCATGTTATATGTGAACTTAGTTTCATTGTTCTTTATTGTGTTCTTATGCAACATGTATGCACTCTTCCATGTAGAGGAGTCTTGCTTTAGTGCATTTTCATTGTTTTCGAATGGAACATATAGCAAAAGTTTTTCTCTATAATAGTTTTCATAGTCAATGTGTTTTTTGTATTTAATGAATCGAATTACTTTTTCTTTTTTTCTTTTTGATATTGGTTTTCCATCTTTCCTATACTTTGATACAAATTCGGCTAAACATATATGCTTAATAGCATTAGGTCTATTGATATAGTAATCAATTATAGAACTGCACATAACATCTTCAGAGTTGTCAGGAATTTGTTTCAAAAGAGTAGTTGGTTTAAGTATAAATGTGTGTTCGTCTATTGGTGCTGTGTTTATAAAGTTGCATTCTCTTGAACTATGATTCAATGGTAGTGATAGAGCTATGTGAACTGCTTGTTGAGCTGAAATTTGTTGAAGGTTAAGCAAAGCATTTCCTAGAGATCGTATCATTTGAATAGCATCAATTTTTCTCTTTTCATGCTCTTTTCGTATCCTTTTGAATGCATTTGTCATAGAGATGTCAACTTTGGTCATATATGAACTGCAATATGAAGCTGCAGCATATGCATTTAGAACATATTGAGCATCTGTATTTGCATTCCATAGGTGTGGCATATTGTATGCAAAGCTATTATTCCATATTTCTGATGGTTTTCGTTGCAAGAACACCGTTGGTTGTGTTAATGTACTTTGTATTAATTCGATGTAAAAAGTTTCTGTTAACTGGAGTTCATCTAAGAAATCTTCATGACTAGTTGATTTGTCATAGTGTTTGTGTTCTAAGATGCTTTGCAAGGACAAAAAAATTTCATTTGCTGAGCCATGCACCAAAGTAATTGGTTCAAGAATCCTTGTTCTTTTCATTGGTAGCATTGGAAATTTGTATCTACACTTTGATGATTTTATTTTCTTACAGCTTTTGGTATGATGATGTTTATGTATCTTTGCGAGTTCTGGATCAAGGTGATTTGTGCTACAAGTTATATAGTTATCCAAGAAGTTTTCAATTTCCGAGTTAGTATTAAGTCCATATATTGGAGCATTTTCTATCCATATAAGAGCATGTTCATGTGCACTACCTCTATTTTGGAATTCAGTTACAAAGTAGTAATCTAATATTTTTCCAAAAAATGTGCTATCTTGACAGATCAATTGCTTCAATGCATTTGTCTTATGTCTATAGTAACGTGTACATGTTACTGGGTCCTTTCTGACAAGATAATCAATATTGCATTCCTCAATTGTTTCAATGTGTTTGTCTTTATTTCTATTGCTGTGTAATTTAGTATGAGTTTGTACTAGTGGTGCCCAAAGATGCTCTGCACTTGTAAATGTAACAAAGAAGGTTGGAGGACCTAATTGTCGTATCATTGCAAATATATGTTTCTGCATTTGTTGATGGTAATCAGGAGAAATTCTTATGTGTTTGAAATCTATGTATCCAATGTGACTTTTTAGTAACTTTTCTAAGTTGGGCATGTACTTAGCATCCTTTGCTAACAACTTTATTCCTTGTAATTTTCCTTTTCTTATTCGTACTGAGATGCATGACATGACCTTTTCAATGAGTATTTGCATTGTCTTGAAGAACAAATTTGTAATGTGATAGGAAAAGTGACCACTGCAATGCATTAGTTCCCATTTTACTATTTCTTGATAACGAAATCTTTGTACTATATCATTGTCACGTGGATTTCCAAAGAATAGTGTTGGGAAACTCATTTCTTCTGCATGTTTGTCTTTGAATATCCCAAGTGGTCGTTGTCCCTCAGCTGGTGCTATTTCAATAATCTTGTCTTGTAAATCATGAATTCGTTGTGAAGCTATGAATCCATGTACCAAGGTTTCAGTTGGCCTTTCACTTTCTGAAATGCTATCATTTTCACTTTTGCTATCAATGTTGTCATCGTCGGATTTATTACCTTTATTGTCCAATTCAAGTATATGATTCCAATTGCTATTAATGGAAATGTTTTCAGTTTTATACAAATTTCGAGAACATAGTTCTTTAAGTGCTCTCATGACAATATGCACACGCACTTTTCCTGTTTGATATGCATTCTTGTATTCTAGTCGCCGTTTTAATGCAATAGCAATTGTGATTGTATTGTTTATGGATTGTGGCAATGCTTTTTGGACAATGTCCATCTGGACATGTACATTGATTATTGAACCAGTTAAGCCCATTTGTGATCGCTTCTTCCCACATTGTCTTATTTGTGCAAAGGGAATTCTCAATGCAACAAGTCTTTCCTCAAGCTCTGAAAGTCTTGTTACAGTTTGCAATGGCTTATTAAGTCTTATTTGTTCAGGTGTTGCAAATCAAGGCAACTTTGCATTCGCAAGTGCTGTTTTGCAAGATCTGCAAATAATGTTTAAATGAAATGTCTTCTGTTTTCCAGATATGTCTATGTACATTTTTTGTAATTCAAGTCCAATGCTTGAGATGTTCTTTTGAAATTGCAATGTCTTACATATTGGACATTTTGTTTTTGGTGTGTCTTCAATTTGTCGTTTGTAAATTTCTATGGGAGTACTTTTTCGTAATGAACAATTTTTATTTGCTATTTTATTTCTATTTTGTCCAATTTTATTTGGGTCATTTGTACGTATCATTTGTTTCAATTTGCGCAAGTTTATTCTATTGTTGGTGTTTTCATGCATTTGCACTATTCTTTGTTACAGATTGCACCGATTTATATTTTGATTTGATAGTAATGGTTCATAATGAATATGTGATGTACTTGTTTCAAATGATAATATGTTGTATGTTTGGTTGGAATTTGTTTTTGATTCGTAGTAATTCACAATGGTTTTACTGGTAAATGACCATATTTGTATGTTTACATTGAATATGATCGATGTCCATTGGAAGAAAAATGATGTTCCTTCAACTCTTCCTTTTTCATATGGCATTGCCATATTAATTAGGTATTGTTGCCAACCTGCAACCATTGTTTGACTTTGTATAGTTTCATTTGTTAAGTGTTTTTCTATACAATTTAATGCATCGTTGCTCCTAGCCATTAGTGCATTGCAAAAATATTGGACAATGTAGATTCTGAAAGATTGTTCATCAAATTCAGGAGCTATTAAATGACAAATTGCACTAAATATGCTATTAGCACATTTTGACATAGTTTTTTTTGCTATGTGCAATCCATGAATTTGCATTTCATGGACAACAGATTCATAATGGTTTTCAAGATATTTGCAAAGAGGTGACAATGAATAATTTGGTACAAAGTTGCATCTACATAATCTTTTGTATAGTAGGGGTTCAAAATGTCCACTAGTGGGATTTGTATCATGAAACAAAATGTTTAGTGGAATTGTATCTAGATCGTGGTTGAAGAACAAATACCTTGTTTTCATTGTTAGTGACCAAACTCCAATTGGTATGTTCAACCACTTTGATAGCCATCGTATGCAAAATTTGTCTCCCCATAAGCCTCTTTCAGATTGGAAATTGCTATTAGATGCAGAAAAACGCATTCTACGAAGGTATGTATCAACATCGTGAATTCCATGAAGTTGATATAACACGACAGGATCTAGTTCATATTGATATGATTCTTTTGCCTCTGCGTCATTTTGCTGTAGACAATTGAGAAAATGGTCTATTATTCCATTGCGCAGTTCAATAGACGAGTAACGAAAGTGCAGAAGCACTTCAAATGCATTGAAAAAACAATCTCCAGGAGTATATGCAAATTGTTGTAGTCTAAAGAGACTATGGTTCATTAAAACGACATCAATATTAGTATCTATCCGATGTTTTTTTGCTGGATGGTAGTTTTCAATGTCTATGATTTCAACCATTTTTTCCTATGTATTTATTCTTCAGATTCGTATGGTGATTTGTTTACTAAGTACTATGTATCTTAGATTTTTTTCTTTCAAAGATGCGAAGAGCTTCTATAATATTTTTTTCTTTATTTAATATATATTTATGATAATGTTTACTAGCACAAAATACTAATTTTACTATTATATTGTATCTTTGGTTTCAAAACAATTAAATAAAAGAAGCAAAGGTGCAACTAACTAGTTCCTATTTTGCACCTCTCTGTATCTGAAAAGTATCACTGCAAAAAAAAGAAAATGCAAGATTGATTATTGTCTCTAAAAATATGAATCTCACATATAAGCTATGTATTCTAGAAATAATTTAGTTTTGTATACAATAGAAAACATGAAATACAGATTGAATGTGTCTTGATTAGAAAAGCCAATCTTGCTAGCTGTAAAAAACATAGTTGTAATCACGAATATGTATGTACAGTTAGATATGCACTATAGCATAGTAGCATCTTGAAAGCAATAATAGGCTTGATACAAATAGCTAAACGTGAGAATTGTCTCATCTATTACAAAGCATTCATCCCTTATGCAAGTCCCAACTTTATTGCACAAAAGCATGTACTTGCAAGTCAATGTAGCAAACATTGGTCAAGATGGGTCAACATAATATGGACTAATTCTATCACTATATTTTGAAAATTTGGTGGTTACACTACTTTTTGTCATAAGACAAAATATTGATTTCAATGACAAATAAATGTACTCCATGACGATTGCTAATAACCAACCATTGTTCTATAGACATTAACAATGGTGGTGTATACAACAACAAAATTTGGATCATATGAAGTCATATCTATACAATCTGGTACGACATCTAGATTTAGAGTATTGACTATTTGTTTTTTTCTTTGCGTTCCTTTGTATTGATCTTTCACAACTGCTTATTATTTTTTGCATATTAACAAATGTATTGCATACAAAAACAACATTTGCACCATTTGAAACTGCAGCTAAACCACTTCTCACAAGGTCTACATGCAAAGTATCCAACACTTGTTTTCTTCGTTGCTTTGTTTCTACAGTCTATTTTGATATTAGCAGTGTCTTCTTCTTCTAGTAGTTGTTGTAGAGTCTTTGAAAGTTGTATGTGACTACATTCCATCGTTCCAAATTTATATTTTCGATTCAATGCAGCAAGCGGCACCTAACTTTGTTAAAACATCAAGAAAAAAAAATTAAAATTTAACTATCCAAAGGTATCAACTGACTGAAGAATAGGAGCAATACCAGAAGTTGAGACATAGTAAGCTGTGTGTGATGATGTGAATAATAGATGACATAGAACAATTTTGATTTATACTATATGAAATATTTAAGATCCTATAATAATAACTTAGGGCATAGGACTAAGACCACCACTACAATAGGTGCATAGCAATAAGACTAATGTGACTATTTGGGTAACTACTCTAATTTGCTATAAATATCTAGACTATAGTGTAACAAGTACTATTCTCAATAAGCTATAACCACATAATCTATAAACTACCCTTGGCTTTGCATCTGTTCTATTAGCTACTTTTGTTTTCACTGTTCCATTTTTTATCTCTAGTTTTTTGTGTTGGAACTGCTTTCTAAAATGGTGAACAATGCAAAGGTTTTATGTTAAAGGTTTTAATATGTTTTATATGCATGACAAATTTTTTATAAAGTACTTTGTTATAAGAGCTAATGTTAAAACATTTCAATGTTTTTAATATCAGCCTTCATTTTGGGTCGCTCTGAAACGACGTATTGCTTTAGTATTATTTTTAGTGTAATATGTACTGCCACATATAAAAGGCCCGAGAGTATTTGTAACAGTGTCATATGTTTTTATTTTAATAAGCAGAGCAGAGTGCGAAATAGGATAAGTTTAGATGGCAGTATTATTTTTTCTTGAACTGAAAAACATAGAGTCAAATTTTGTGCACTCTGTCTTGCAAAAGTCACTATTTTGTAAAACCTTCTGTGAGCAAGAAGATCAACACGAAATTCAGAAGATATTTCAAGAATCAGAGTAAACACCTAAAGATTGGGAACTGGAAAACTATGAACCTTATTACAGATTGTAGATGCAAGAAACGGGACTGTAGCGATCAGTCGGGAATTACTTCAGGAGCATCATCATACGTCGAATTTGGACAACGTCAATCAAAAAATTTCTGACAAAATCGATAGCCTAAGAGAATAGGACTCTAGCGATCGGTCGGGAATTGCTTCAAGAGCATGGTCATATATCGAATTTGGAGAACCACAATGAAAAATTTTCTGACAAAATCGAGAGCTTAAGAGAACAAAACACTATTTTGTCAGAGAACGTCATTCAAAGTCATCTTCGTAGCAGTAATGTACTATCCAGGTTAGTTAAAATTGCAAAAAATAAAAATAAAAAGCCCAAATAATGCAGTATTTAACGATTTTGGCAAATCCGTATAAATTGTATACAGTCCATTCGTGCAAGGATTTATCTGATGACAAAATATATATATATATTTTAAATTTGCAATCAAATAATAAAATAATGCAATGGAACAAATTTCAAAACATACAGTCTGTGTGATGTAATTTTTGTTGAAAAGTAAAATTACGACGTAATCTTGAAGGTTTTAGGAAAAATTAAAATTACAACGAAGTAATTTTTCATTAAATAATAATTTAAAATACATTAAAATTAGGAAAAGTATTTCATGTCTTTGAGAATTAAAATTATCGCAAAAAGTTTTTAAGCCGAACAAGAACATATTTTTTCATCTGCTAATACCGAAGCTACAAATGAAGTGGAATTTGATTCAGAAAATGATGATAACAATAATCTACATTTTTTAATAAACGAAGGCTTTAGTAAACAAAGTCGTTCCAAGGGAAATGACTTTGAATCCTCCTAGGCTCATATAAATGGTATTCTCATGTTAGGGACCTAACAAAATTCTATTTTCTATGTTTCCTCTGTATGATACAATCTTGAGAAGTACTTCTAAGAACTTTGTAAATTTGTTAAAAAGAAATGAGAATTGTAGGACGCACCAACTTTATCAAATTCGAAAGGAATTGCAATCATCATTGTTCCATCGGCTATCGTTTAAAAACATAATCCATAATATGTAAATTGCAGGTAGAATATCATCCACTTTGCACTCAGAATCAAAGCAAGAAAGCGAATTTAATGTGTGGAATTACGTGAAAGAGTAAAAGAAATTATGCTTAGAAAACCTTGCAGCCAGACGAGCACAGTTCTAGCCTGACTTGCGAAAGCTTGTTTGCAGAGTGTCGAGTCGCACGATAAATCTACTTGCAGATGTCTTGAGCAGAATACAAAGATTTCGACGGTCAAGAACAAAAAATCTAAAGAGCAGAAATAAAATTCACAGAGCTTTAAGCAAAAGAACAACTACAAAGTAGAAACTGGTACAAATGCTATAATTTTATGCTATTTAATTTTAAATTAATGGTTTTTGATATCAAGAGATCTACATGAGATGTCCGTGACATCACTAGATCCTCCAACTCAGATTTGCATTTGCATAATGAATGTCATAAATTACATATTCGATGCGGAAAACCTTATTGTTAATAATGATTCTATGTATGATTAAATAACATTGAAATTTTATTTTATTTTTTTCCATGATGGTTTTCACGACGAATAGGTGGACAACTTTGAGCATTTATACAATCAAGAAATGATCGATGATAAATGTAAATTCGACATGGATTTAGTTTAATGTAATCCTGGAAGTGAGAAATGATAAATTTGTAATTTGTATTATTTAATAAATTATTTAATGATGTGAATGCAATGGCTCTTAAAAAGTATCTTCAACCTAGTAGAAAATATATTAATAACTAACTTATAATTTAATGAAAACTAAACAACTTCACATACCAAAATTCAATAATTTGGAGTAGTAAGTAAAAACTATGTATATAGTAACCTAACTGGAGAAATATATTGCTAATGAATAAGTTGTATGGGGTCTGATCCTTATTTCTTATGATAAAATTCTTTATATAATTACCTATTGCCTTATAAACTTATCTTTATTTCCCACGTGGTTTCAACTATACTAGATTCAGAATGAAGCATATTTGAAGGGTAAAGTTAATGTGGTAAGACTTGAACGTTGTTAATCTCATATTAATTGAAAAGGTTTATAACCTTCAATGCACAAGCTTCCGTACAACACTAATAGAGTGAACTATCCGGATTGACATGTATTTCTATACATAGGAAACGTAAAGCGAATTAGTTAAAATAGCAACTTGAAACGTGAATTAATAGAGCCATAAAAATTGGTACTTGAGCACTTAATGAGATAAGATCTCGAGAAGTATCGTAATCGATTAAATTGATATAATTACTCACGAGTACAATTAATTCTCATCGTTGGAGTATGTCGTAGGTGTGGAGTTCGAAAACCGTCAAACCCGTGAAGTTAATCTACATATATACGAAAGTGATATAGTTTAGTTCAAATATAACTAATTTAAGTAATAATCATCAACATATTAATGTTTATCATGTAATTGGTGAAAATTTGAATCCGAATTAGAACAAGAATTATTCATTATAACTATCTAACATAATCCCAATTACTAAAATTATTTTTAAAAAATCATAATTTTAAGTATTATTGTTTGTATTAGATTTATTTAAAATTTCAACAAATTTCAATACTAATAATTTTTTTACAATTATTTTTTTTTAAAAATAATTTTCTAAAGTTTTTTATAATTAAAATAAATAATAATACAAAAAATGATAAAGTTTATTTAGAACATAACTTAATTTAAATTTTAAATTTCTATAATTGCATTCTCTCGTTATTGCTTGTATACACCGGTGTTGTGTAATATTATATCATAGAATCTCAAATATTTATAGCAAAATGTTAAATAAATACATCGAGGCAATTTAAATTATTAAACTTTATTCGACTCATTTGTTTTCAACAATTTCCCGTGCCAACGATGCATCTTGTACTGGGAATCGCTTTATTCACTTAGAATCTTCCATTCAACGGTGAACATCTTACAAAAGCGTAGTGGTATATCACATGCTCACAAGGTAGTAAATGGTATTTTTTATAATGTGTGTGATAAACCTTTGAAGAAGCCACGTAGCAATCGGAGATTGGCGAATCCTTGTAATAAATGTTAAAATTCACTTTTGATCTTTTGCCATGCGATGAATAAATATAAAAGCAAAATAACAATCGCATCGCAAGTTTTCAATGGTGCGCAAGATAAATAGAATATGATTCATGCCAATTTTCCGATTGCGATGATCGCATCGCGAATTTCTTTCAGTGAAAAACGTTTTTTCCAAATTCCAATCGCATCGTAGATTTAAAATGAAGTGGATCTGTTATAATTTATCTCCGAGAATGCGATTTCGATTGAAAGCACAATCGCATCAGAATTTTGCAATGAGAGGAATGCAATGTTTAATCTTTTTCCCGAGACGCGATTGCGATAAAACGCATCGCATTTTTTATAAATAGAAAAAGTGCAATACTTGATATTATTCCAAAATGCGATTGCGATTGAGTGCGATCGCATCGTAACTTGTCAAAGCAATAACAACTCTTTAAAGAAAATTTTCCGAATTTCCAATTGCGATTTACTATTCATTTTAACGTATTTCTAAGTATAAACCGTGTACATCGAATTAATACAAAAAATGCAATTGCGATTGAGTGCAATACGCATCGGAATTTTGCAATGAGACGAATGCAATGTTTAATCTTTTTCTCGAGACGTGATTGCGATAAATCGCATCACATTGTTATAAATAGAGAAATTCCAATACTTAATATTATTCAGAAGTGCGATTGCGATTGAGCACGATCGCGTGTGAACTTCTCAAAGCAATAACAACTCTTTAAAAGAACTTTTCCAAATTACCCATTGTGATTTACTATTCATTTTAACATATTTCTAAGTATAAAATTTTTTCGATATGTTCGAAAATATGTTAAAGGTTCTTTTAACTCATCATATAAGTAAGTTTTTAAAACTTGTAAAATTTGTGAATAAAAATGTGATATGCATCTTTTTATTAATGGAAAAGATATAAAAGGGGGACTTATTTTTAAATGAGCTTTATTCTAAAAAATAAAAAATGGGGAGGGTTGTTGTACAAAGTACAATAATTGGCGAAGAAACAGATTATTTCTAAAAAAATGAAGTGAATACTATACTTCAAGTAAGTAAAAATATCTAAGGATAATGAAAACTTTTCTTAAGATAATTCAAATAAAATCTAACTATGTAAAAGAATAAAAATCACTTACAATTTCTTTCTAATTCTTCAAGGACCAAAACATTTTTTTGTGTTATCTCAAGCTTTGATTAGTTGATAATAATAAAGTAAGTGGATTCTCTCAAGTTTAGCTTATGTAATATACTCTATTGTCACACCTATTGCTTACACTGTAAGCAAACGTTCATAGTCCCGACATGATTACCTTTTAACCATGAAATATTCATACACCAAATCTGGTAATGATGAATTGATAAATGAAATCAATAATTATGTCGAGAGTTGGCTACCTCTAGAGAAATTGCTTCTACCCATTTTGTCAACTAATATGTTGTTGTGAGAATGTACTTATGCTACTTGGAAAAATGAGGAGTTATCTCACCAATAATATAAAGCCCCCATTGCTCAAATGGTTGTTCAATGTTTACTAGCTGTAGAGGAAAAGTCGGCTTCCTCTCGCCTTCTACTTGCGCTTTGGAAAATATTGCACTTTCTCACATAATCATAAGAATCTTTAAAAAAAGGTAGGCCAATAATATCCAGCATAGATGATTTTGTGCGGCTGTGGCATTGCCTCCAAAATGACCTCCTACCGTCCATCATCTAGTTTCTGCAAAACCTTCTTTGCCTTAGTCTTTTCAAGACATCTTAGTAAGATTGAATCATAATTTTTTTCGAATAACACATTATCAATGATTTCATATTTAGTAGCTTTTAATCTTAAAGCATGTTTATTCTTATAGATGACATTAGAAGGATCATACCCATTTTTGAAGTAAAATATCGGATCAGCATAGAGAGATTCAGAATCCGCAATACTTATCCGACTAACCCTGAAATATCATTCTCTAGATCTTGATTTTTTCCCGATATATTATCACCTCTACTAATAATCTGCAAAAACCTTGTTCTCTAACAATCTTTGGTGGTTTAATCTCAATACCATATTCTTGCAAGATTATCACCCAATTAGGCTTTTTTTTCTCCTACTTTTCTTTGAATCGGTAATTATATTTGTACGAAGCATATTGTTGCCTTCAAGATGATTTTATGCTATACCGCATATCTAACTCGTACATACAAATTTGTAATTATAACTATGTTACTTACAACTTGATGCAGGAGCATCCGGATCGGAGGAGACGAAAGATGGTTATCTGTCTCGATGATTAGCACGTGTTTATGGACAAGTTATTAAACTTGTTCTCCTTTTAATTACTTTATTATTCGTCTGTTGGACAAGGACGATAAGACTAGGAACATAAAATGCTTTTTTTGTAGTTAATTAGAAGTTTATTTTTGTTTACAAAAAGAAACTAGAAATATAGTCAGAAACATTCGGTTGACAATTCAACCGAAAACCATAAATCGATTTACACTCGTAGGTATTTAAATGGAAGTAAAATCATATGGAGGGGTTCGATTTTTTCCATCAAGAGCATAGGAGAAAGAAGACAAGTGAATAATAATAAAGCGCAACCAATATTGCTTTCAGCTTACGAATTGTTAATTCATATATGTGCATGTGAAGATATTGTGTTTATTCCCAATTCGAATTATGTGTAACATCTATCTCATGAGTACGATAACGAAGTTGATTCATATGAAACTTGAAACTAAACAAACGTATGACCGCATGTAGAGGAGAAAGAATTTATTTTCTTTGTGTCATGCATATGACAAAGTACGAAGATAGAAGCAAATACACACAACCCAACGGAGCGGAGTTTTATTTACACTTATCACGACCCAAACAAAATGAGGAAGAAACAACATACGAGCAGATCGTGTGAGTTCTCAAGTACTTGAAACATTTTCGAAATCCTTTACGGACACAAAAAACATTCTTATATAAATTATTTTAAAACAAAGACTATCATGTGGCCGAACCGGTCCCAAGAGGGACGGAGTAACAATACAACCCGAACGAGGGTTTGAACCACAAAATAATATAGCTACGACAGAAACGCACGGTTTCAACACATTTTATACCGACAAGTACATTACGTTGAGAGGTTTTTCCACCCAGCGAGGGTTTGGCAACAAAACGACGGAGTGCCGAAACAAAGAATTTGGTAAAACCTAGCTACGGGTGAATACAAAATGGAGTCGACCCTACCATAGGGTTTGATTCGGCGAGAAAACGAGCCGTGGGTTTTGACGAGAAGAAAGAGGCTCGCAAAATTATCCCAAAACAAGTTCGGGGTTAAAACGTGTCAACCGGAAAGCCATTATCCAAAGAACAATGCAAAACTCGCAGAATTAAAAGAACAAAACATAGCCGAAACTCACCGGAGGATTTGGGGTTGGACGAGATAAGTACCCGGGGTTTTTTCGAGCCAACGGATTCACGCTCACGAAGGAGAAAATAGGTTAGAGTCGCAGATAGAAGTGGCGTAGTATAAAATCGGAGGAGAGCAATTACTCGTTGTTCTCGTTGAACTCGAAGGAGACCATAAGAACCTTGGTTGGTCGCACTCTGTAAGTTAATATTGATGACAATCCAACGTTAGCGGTGAAGACGCAAGTGGGAAAAACATACATACGAAACCGCTAAAGTTGAAAAACCGGAAAAGTTGTCATAGAAGGAGTTTCACATAAAGGTCGCTAAGAAATGTCATTGCGAGAAACCGGAGGAATTTAGTGATGAGCAGGGGAACATACGACGGAAATAGAGTAAGTATTGTTGAACGCACGGAGAAATCCATACCTCGCTAGAGAAACACACAGCCTCGCAAAGGAACCCTCGTGAAGCTCTAAGACCGATGGAGATCGAAGAAACCCTCCCCGCACATTGTCGTTTGACGAGAAAACAACAATAACATCGAAGCATCATTTAAAAATGTGAAAGTGAAGCTGAAACCGGAGCACAATTAACACACCGTGACTTGAACGATAGAGTGATAAATGTGAAGTGGATTGCCACGAAAACCAATAGATCGTGTGTACATCTACCATAAATGAAATTGACGACGTGTACCGATATTTTAAATTAACCATTGTTAAAAAGCCATATAATCGAGTTGGCATATTATAAAATAGATTCACAAATATCGCATTACGGTTTGGCAATTCGAAATATATTGTGCCCGCACATTCGTACACGAAGGCCGGGCTTTCGTCATTTTTGGTATTAGAGCGGGTTTTGTTGAACAAAGGAAATGGAGGTTGGTAGGCGAGTAAGGGGAAGAGGGAGAGTAATCCGTAGAGTAGCGAGAAGAGGGGCCGAGAGAGGAAATTTCGAATATTAAATGAGCGATTAGCGCAGTGGAGGCTGGAAGGAGAAGAGACCCGCGAGGAGGGGATGATGGTGTGACGAGAGGTTGCGGAATCGGCGGATGGTTTGGAGGAAGAGGCACCCGAACTCGATTACCGAGGTCGACTCTCGTTATCGAATAGTAAGCCAAAACATGAAATATCCACTTATGATGGGAGTCTATCCGATGATGTGTTGTTGGATTGGCTTAGCGAATTGAATAAGTATTTTGATTATGAAGAAATTAATGAAGACAAGAGGGTGAAGTTCGTCGCCACCAAGTTGAAAGGACATGCGTCCTTGTGGTGGGACAACGCTCCGTGCAGTAAAGGAAAAGGCTAAATAAACAACCTATAAATAAATGGGCCGAATGGAGGCCAAGCTGAAAGAAAAGTTTACGCACTAAGGATTATCGAATTATGTCGTACGTACAGGTACACAATTTGAGACAAAGGGGGTTAACAATCAAGGAGTATACAAGAAGAATTTTACAAGGTGAATTTGAGGGCGAGAGTTATATAGAGGACACCCCTCGAGAAAAACGAAAGAAGGTTTGTAAACGGATTGAGAGGGGAAATATCGGATGAAATCGGTATTCTCTCACCCATAACTCTAGATGAGGCATATCGAGTAGTGCCTTGAAAGTGAAGAGAAGATAACTAAGAAGAAAATGCCATGAAGAGGAGGCGGATCTAGCAGAAGAAAGGGAAAGGCTTTTGGCGAGGTAGAGGTACAAGTTCCAATGAATAAGGCAGTAGGCTCCAAATTCGCAGGAACAGAGGAAAGGACAACAAGACTAGAGGGAGACGACCAAACCACGAGGGGAGAGGTAATGGTCGGGCGTAGGAGCTATCCAGTGCTATAGGTGCCACAAGTGGGGGCACAAGTCGTATGAATGTCCCCGAAGGAGAACCCCGAGTGGGAGAGGAGTTTATGTTGCCCAAACCGAGGAAGCAGAGCGCGACCTCGGGAAGTGGAAAATGCACCGAGACAGGGGAAGCCTTGGTCGTTTGAACAAGGTCGATAAAAGCAAACGAAAGAAATTGTGGAACCAGTATCAAAGAAAGGCCTTGTTCCGAGAGTTTTCAAATCACAGGGAAAATGTCAGAAAACCGATACTGACGGTGGGAGTACCGATAATTTGGTGGCCATAGAAATGGTGGAGAAGTTGGGGGCCGAAGAGGGTCGAAACACCCCACTCCTTACAAAGTATCATGGGTGCAAAAAAGGGACATCAACTATTAGTTGATGAATAGTGTGAAGTAGAATTTTAGATAGGCAGTATACAAGGACAAAAATTATCCGCGACATTATGCCAATGGATGTGTGTCATATATCGTTAGTGAAGACTCGGCAATGGATGGTAAAAAGTAATTCATGATGGGAAGAAAAATCACATAAGTTTGTCAAAGATGGGATCAAGCACACGCTTGTACCCATCAAAGAGGAAAAATACAACAGAGCTAGTGGAGTAAAAGCGCTTGTTGATGGGCGTGAAAAGAGTTTTTGAAACGTATTGAAAACAATGATGTGAATTTTTGCCGTTTCTGAGGAGGCCAAAGACAGCGGGTACCGCACACAAAGATTTCGTATTTGCTAGAGGAGATTCGGTGATATGTTCCGTGATTTTGGTGATATCATAGTGGACGCATCTTCCGATGAACTGCGCCTCCCAAGAGGAGTATCACCATCGTATTGACTTTTCATACCGTGAGCTAGTCTACCGAATAAAGCAGACCTATCACATGAGTCCTAAGGACAATGATGAGATTAGGAAACATGTGCGTGAATTTCCGGATAAAGGGGTCGATTAGAGAGAGCATGAGCCCCTGTGAGTCCCTGACAGCTTTGGCTCCGAAGATAGGGAGGCGAGTGGCGAATGTGCACGTACTCAAGGGCTATTAATAAAATTACTACCGAGTATGAGCTTTCCATTGTCGAGGATGGACGATATGATGGACTCGTTTGAGTGGGTGCGACTTATTTTTTGAAGATTGACTTGAAGAGTGGGTACCATCGTATTAGAATTCGAGAGGGGGGATGAGTGGAAAACAACCTTCAAGACGAACGAAGGGCTATATGAGTGGTCGGTGATGCCATTTGGTCCGAGTAACGCCCAAGTACGTTTATGCGCCTAATGAATGAAGTGCCGAAAGAGTTCATTGGGAAGCTTGTAATCGTTTATTTGGATGACATATTGATTTTCAGCAAGACACGGGAGGAACACTTTAGGCATTTTCGAAGTGTGTTGAGTGGAAGGCAATAGTAATAAGCTACCGATAAATCCGAAGAAGTGTACTTTTTTCTAGCAGTGAGTTGCATATCCGGGTTTTGTTATTGCGAGAAAACGAGTTGAAGATGGATCTAGAAAAGGTTGCGCCTATAATTAGTCGGCCATCCCCGAAGAGTTTATTTGAGGTCCGAAGTTTCTCACGAGATTAGCAAGTTTTTACAGAAATTCATCGTGAAATTTCGTGAAACTACGTGCACCCATGTTGGATAAGATCAAGACAGGTAAATCAGCCTTTTTGTCTGGGATGAGGCGGTAGAGAAAAGTTTCGTACTTTAAAGAAGAAGATCACGAGAGACCGAGTATTGAGTGCTCGCTCGACTTCAACAAACTTTTTTTCAAGTTCATTGTGATTGTTTCTCGGGGCGAGACAACCATTGGGGCAAGATTTCTAGATAGGGAAGACGGAGCCGGTCACCTATTTCGATGAGAAGCTGAATGAGAGTAGACCGAAGTACTCAACCTATGACAAGGAATTCTACGCAATTGTTCAAGCATTGAAGCATTGGAGACATTATCTATTAGGTAATGAGTTCGTTTTATTTTCTCGGATAATTCCGCATTACAAGACATTATGCAGCAACATAAATTGAACCATAAACATGTAGAATGGGTTGAGTATCTACAAAGTTTTACATTTGTACCGAAACATATTAGTGGGCAAAGCAACAAGGTGGCACATGCGCTAAGTAGAAGGGCTTTACTCTTTTCGAGTGAAATTACAATGCAAGTTTTGGGCTTTGAGCACTTAAGGGATCAGTATCGTATGTATGCGTACTTTAAGGAGGCTTATGAGGCCTGCCAAAACCCTTTGTTGAGGAATAATAGTCCATGGTTAGAATACAATTTGCAGGAGGGATTATTGTTCGGGGAGGACAATTATGCATTCCCGATCGTTCGATGAGGGAGAAAAAATATTCTGGGAAAAGCATAGTGGAGGTCTAGTCGTACATTTTCGCATAGACAAGACCTTTCTCGCAGGGTTGAGCATTTTTAATTTTTGGCTAAGGTTGCGACGGGACGTGCAGGTACGTGAGCGTGTGTAAAACATGTCAATTGGTGAAAGGTTAGCAATCAAAATGCGGCCTTTATATGCCAACGCTCATTCCGAGCGTGACCACAGGGACTCGCCGGCTTGGACTTTGTCTTAGGTCTCGCCCTAAGACATAGCAGTGTGTTTTTGATTCAATGATGGTGGTAGTGGATCGGTTTTCGAAGATGGCACATTTTACACCCTACAGAAAACCGTGATGCTACTCACGTAGCACACTTTTTTTTCATAGATATTGTTAGATCGCTCGGTCTACCGAGGTCCATCATTTCCGGACAGTGGATGTGAGGTTCACCGGACATTTTTGGCGAACCCCGTGGAAAAAATTTTGGGCACTCAACATAGCTCGACCTCCGCTTACCACCCACAAACCGATGGGAAAACCGAGGTGGTAAAACAGGAGTTTTGGAAATATGGTACGGAGTTTAATAGGCGAAAAATTCTCGAATGTGGGACCGCGTACTTGCTCAAAGTGAATTACGCGTACAACGATTCACCGAATCGCAACATAGGTTACAGTCCCTTTCAGTATCTTGTATGGCATGCACTCGCGGAGTACATGAGTCACAGTGACTTAGGTAAGCTTGAAAAACGAAGTGTCGATGGGGGAGAAGATTTCGCCCAAGCAATGAGCGACTTTACATGAGCGAGTGAAGCTGAAGTTGCGGGTGACAACGCTAGAAGTACAAGCAGAAATGGCTGATTCGAAAAGGCGGGAAGTTCAGTTTAATGTTGGAGACGGAAGTCCTTGCACACTTGTGCAAGGAACGGTTTCCAAAAAGGGAATATAAAGGGTCTGAAATTTAAAAATATTAGCCCCTACAAAATCATTCGCAAGTTTTCTTCCAATGCTTATGAGTTATAGTTGCCACTAGGGATAGGTATTTCACCTATTTTTAATGTGTCGCATTTGTTCCCTTATATTTCAGGTTCCGAGGATGACGCAACATGCTGAGGCCAAAACGGGACACCAAATTTGATGAGAGTTTTTGGATGAGATGAGATGCTCACGGCACAACCCCTTGAGATCGAGAGTATTCTCGACACATGTAGCCAAGCGCACACGTAGGGAAAGAATATCTATGATATTTGGTCAAGTGGAAGAACCGTCCGATTGAGGACAGCTTCATGGCTTAACGCGACGCAGGGCACAAAACAGTTATTCACGACGATCTCATGGAGCTGAGAGCCATGAATTTTGCTACTCCCGGAGCTCGATGCGTGGAGCATCCAGTTTCGTAAGGAGACGAAAGATGGTTAACTCGTCTCGCTGATTAGCATGTGTTTGTGACGATTATTAAACTCGTGCTATTTTTAATTACTTTACTATTCGCCGCCTGGACAAGGACGATGAAGACTAGGAACATAAAATGCTTTTTTGTAGTTAATTAGAAGTTTATTTTTGCTTACAAAAAGAAACTGCAATGTAGTTAGAAACATCTTGGCTGACAGCTCAACTCGAAAAACCGTAATCGATTTACACCCGTAGGTATTTAAACGGAAGTAAAATCATATGGAGGGGTTCGATTTTTTCCATCAAGAGCATAGGAGAAAGAAGACAAGTGAATAATAATAAATCAGAATCTGCATTGCTTTTCACATTTCGAATTGTTAATTTATATTTGTGCATTGTGAAGTTATTGTGTTTATTCCCAATTCGAATTATGTGTAACATCCGTGTGTGTGTACGCTAACGAAGTTGATTCATATGAAACTTGAAACTAAACAAACGTATAGGACTCGCGTGTAGAGGAGAAAGAATTTCTTTTCTTTGTGTCATGCATTGACAAAGCTACGAAGATAGAAGTAGATACGCACAACCCAACGAAGCGAAGTTTTATTTCCACTTATCACAACCAAACAAAATGAGGAAGAAACAACATATAGAGATCAGAAATGAGTTCTCAGCACCGAAACATTTTCAAAATCCTTCACAGACAAAAAAATTCTTATATAAATTATTTTAAAACAAATATTATCAAGTGTCCGAACCAGCCCAAGAGGGACTGGAGTAACAATACAACCCGAATGAGTGTTTGAACCACAAAATAATATAGCTACAGAAAACGCACAGGCTTCAACACATTTTATACCAACGAAGACATTACGTTGAGAGGTTTTCCACCCAACAGTGGTTTGGCAACGAAACTGCGGGTGCCGTGTAACGAGAGAATTTGATAAACCCTAGCTACAGAATACAAAAATGGAGTCGACCCTACCGTAGGGTTTAATTCGCCGAGAAAACGAGCCGTAGTTTTGACGAAGAAAGAGGCTCGCAAATTATACCAAAACAAGCTTTGGGAGTTAGAACGTGTCAACCGGAGAGGCATTATCCAAAGAACAGCTAAAATCGTAAATTAAAAGAACAAAACGTAGCCAAAACTCACCGGAGGATTTGGGGTTGGACATAGATAAGTATCCAGTGGTTTTGTCGAGCTATAGATTCTCGCTCACTGACAGGAGCAAATAGGTTAGAGTCGCGAGATAGAAGTGAAGCGCAAGATAAAATTAGAGGAGAGAAATTACTCGTTGTTCTCGTTGAACCTCGGCGACCATAAGAACCTTCGTTGGCCGCACCCGTAAGTTAAGATTGACGATGAAGTCGACGTTAGCAAAGAAGACGCAAAAGTGGGAAAAAACATACATCCGAAACCGCTAAAGTTGAAAAAACCTAAAAAGTTGTCATAGAAGGAGTTTCACATAAAGGTCGCTAAGAAATGTCATTGCAAAAACCGGAAGGACTTAGTGATGAGCGGGGAACATACGATACAACAGATAAGTATTGTTGAACGCACAAAGAAATCCATACCTCGCCGCAAGAAACGCACGCGCCTCGCAAAGGAACCCTCGCGAAGCTCGAAGACCAGCGGAGATCGAAGAAACCCTCCACATTGTCGTTTGGACACAACAATAAAAACGGGAGCATCGCTACAAATGTGAAAGTGAAGCGCAGAAACCGAGCACAATTAACACACCGTGACTCGAACGATAGAGTGATAAATGTGAAGTGGATTGCTACGAAAACCAATAGATCGTGTGTACATCTACCATAAATTAAATTGACGACATGTACCGAGATTGTAAATTAACCATTGTTAAAAAGCCATATAACCGAGTCGGGCATATTATAAAATAGATTCACAAATATCGCATTACATTTTTGGCAATCCGGAATATATTGTGCTGCGCCACCTCGTACACGTAAGGCCACAGCGTCGTCCACAACTAGCAACATTAGCTTTACCAATCAAGACACATACAATCCGTATTTCATGCTTTCTATTGTAGTACAAAAGTGAATTCATTTCTCAGAATACATAGGTTGTATGGGAGATTCATGTTTTTAGAGACAATGATAAACATTGCATCTTCTTTGTTTTTGCGGTGATACTTTTGGAATACATGAGAGATGCAAAATAGGAACTAGTTACTTGCAACTTTGCTTCTCTTATTTTACATCGTTTTGAAATTAAAGATACAATATAATAGTAAAATTAGTATTTTGATGCCAATAAACATTATCATAGAGATATATTCAATAAACCAAAAATACATCGTAAGCTCTTTCCTCATCTTTTGAGGAAGAAAAATCTAAGATACATAGTACTTAGAAAACAAATCGCCATACAAATCAAGAATAAATGCATGGAAAGAAATGGTTGAAATCATAGACATTGAAAACCGCCATCTAGCGAAAGAAAACATCGCATAGATACTACATAGTGATATCTACCATTCTTTGGAGATCCACATGACGATGATATACTACAAAGATTTCGTTACCAAGAAATAGTAAAACCGCAAAGCATCTTTGGACACCACTAGTACAAATTTGAGTTAAATTACATAGCAATAGAAATAAAGAGAAACACATTGAAACAATTGAGGAATGCAACATTGATTATCTTGTCAAAAAGGACCGAGTAACATGTACACATTACTATAGATATAAGACAAATGCATTGAAGCAATTGATCCGTCAACATAGCACATTTTTTAGCAAAATATTAGATTATTACTTTGAATCGCAGTTCCAAAATAGAGATATCGAAATAATCTGCAAAAACCTCTGTCCTATAAATCAATCTTTGCTCGTTTAATGTCACATACCATATTCTTGCAAGGCTGCCACCCAATTAGCCTTTTTTTTCTCCTACTTTTCTTTGAATCCGCAATTGTCTTTGTATGAAGCACATTGTTGCCTTCAAGATGCTATTATGCTATAGTGCATATCTAATCAGTACATACAAATCCGTAATTATAACTATGTTACTTACAACTAGAAACATTAGCTTTACCAATCAAGACACATACAATTTGTATTTCATGCTTTATATTGTATACAAAGTGAATTATTTCTAGAATACATAGTTTGTATGTGAGATTCATGTTTTCGAGAGACAATAATAAACACTGCATCTTATTTTTTTTGTAGTGATACTTTTGGAATACACACATATGCAAAATAGGAACTAGTTACTTGCAACTTCTGCTTCTCTTATTTTACTGTTTTGAAATCAAAGATACAATATAATAGTAAAATTAGTATTTTGTGCTAGTAAACATTATCATAGACATATATTCAAGAAAACCAAAAAATATTACAAGCACCCAACTCCTAAAGATGTTATGTGCGCTCTATAATTGATCTCGCTTCTTAGAATGGCTTTCAAATTTAGATTTATCTGCCATTCATAGCTTTGCCCCTCCTTCTAGTCCCAAAAAATGTTGAAGCCTGCAAAAATTAGCAAATTTAAAAGAGAATATCATGTGACAAAAGAAATTAATAGTGAATAGATACAATCCAGACAATTACAACCCAAAATCAACTCCGAGGTAGCGTAAATGAAAGTCTTAAAAAATAATTCCGCACAGAATCACCAGATGTGACCCTTTATAAAAGAATATAGAAGTAAATGTAGCACAAAAATGTAATCTCCAAGTCAAAAAATATTAAAATTAATGACCCCTTTCTAAATGCATGAAAGGGGTTTAAATAGGTAGTCAATAAAACAAAATAACTAAAACTATTCCTACAATTTATCTGAAAATAAAATATCTCAAACTAAAATGCTGAAACTTGTAGTAGACTAGCTCATTAATCATCGATTAAGGTGGATGAACGAAGGTGGCAGCATTGAGCATATCTTGGACTTTCGTTGTCGAGTCATTTTTGAATGTAATCGTCAAAGTTGCATGTAGCATCGTACAATTCAGGGAATGATACATTGAATAGAATTTGAAAGGAATTTGATAGCTATTCTGTTGATCGCGGTGGCTTGACCGGATAAGACCACATATTATCCCATGAAATTTCTTGAAGTTTGATAATTTTTTATTTTTATCCATTATCTCTTGCTTCCACCTAGAATTAGCTTCTTTTACTCTTAGGTAACTGCGCCGTCAATACAATCCGAGATCAAATTGGTAGCGTACATGCCGTCATTAATCAATTGTGTTGTATTATTCATTAAACTTTTAGCCCTTGATGTGGCTCTTTCTAATTTCATTAACTCGTTCCCATTCAATAAATAGAATTTCCTTGTGTCTTTCTTCACTCTAGCAAGCGTTAGCTTTTTCTTCCTTCCTCTCGTACCTCCGCCATGAAAGAACCTCGGAAATTTTATCATCAACATCTTCAATTTCTTGCCTAAAAGTGACCGATTTATCTATCAAAGATGATGTAATTTCGTACAAAGGCTCAATTTGTGTCAACTTTAAACAAAATTCATTTAATCGTTGAGATAGCTGTCTTGTTCATTTCAAGAGCTTCGTGAATGAATTGATCCAGTCTTTGGGATACTCCTTGAACTTGTCCATTTCCGATTGGAACCTTTTTTCTGTTTCTAACCCTTGAAATTCTCTCATTTTGTAAAAGATTTTGTAGCTTTTCTTCACTTTCTTGTAGTAAACTGCGTTGTTTGCCCAAGGTTTGTTCATCAATATTTTTCTTTTCAAGGTCATTTGTCGCTATTCTAGTTGTTTAGCTTCGAAGTTCGCATCCGTACCCATTTTTCCAACTCGAATTATCTTTTGTCGATGACTCGCAACATGTTATTCAAAGATAGAAATTTTGCATATCCTTTTGTTTTATTGGTTGTGAAACTTGAAGCTTTATCTATAGTGGCAACACTATAGTGCACCAAAGATATCGAGACAATTTGGTGAGATCCTCGATGGATCCACCTCAACATTTTTTACAAACAACATTTAACAATTCCCCCTATGATGCCAAAAAAGCATCTTGATCTCGTTCTCCTCCTTTTTCCATTGTTTTCTTACCACAACCCTATGTTTGGGACCGTAGAATATATCTAAAGGGAGGGATTTCTTCTATCTTTAGCATAATTTCTGGTGATGGGGTTTTCGTGAATGATTTCCACATCCCCGATCTTTTGGGATTGTCGCCTTTCAGATTGTCTTTCAATCCTATCTCGCTCGTAAAAATTGTTCATATTGATTTAGCAAAATGAGAAGAAACAACCAATTCAGTATCTACTTGTCCTCCCGCTTGAGAACCTCATCATTCTTGATGCCTATTCGTTGTTTTTACTTTCGCACTTCCCTTTTCAATATGCACTCGGCATCGCGCCGTTCGTTTCCTTTTTCTGCTTTTGCACTAAAGGCTTCCGTGTATCTTTTTGAAAGCTCGTTTTTGTTTTTGCATCGTCAGACTTTATTATCGTCATCCTTTTTCCCTCAAAAGCATGTAATCAACTCTCTTCTACTTCTTTACTAGAACTACTTCCCGCTTGTTGTAGATGCTTTCTCTCCGTATGGGAGCTCTCAACCGATCAAGAGTGAAAACTAACCAACCTTTGGGCTCTATATAACAATATCAAGTCCTCGGCATGTAACTTGGACTTGGCTGAATCAAAGACTTGGGATATATTATCCATGGAAACAAACAAATCATCAAAAAATGTCCGGTACATGTTCAAATCGGGCAACCAAATAGACGTAGTGAAATCATGCACCACTTTCCTTGGGTCGTATTGTCTTCTAGGAATTGTTGAAAACTTAAGATCGTGAAATCTTACCAACTTCTTTTTTCAAGCATGAGAAAAACTATTAAGAGTATAGTCACCACACTTAAAAGGGAAGCGTAGGCCATAAGCTTTTTATTTCTTTTATTCTAGACATTTCTTCAACTCGTGCAGTTGATAGGAAATCTTCTGAGCTAACAACTTATATGGAACATATAGGGGAAGGATATGTGGTCGAACAATACTCCCAAAAAATTCTGATATAGGTGAATTTTTTCTTCTCCCAGACCAATCTCTCGATATAAGACAAACTTTGGCCCTGGCTTTATTGGATAGTCTAGGCGGGAAATGACCAAAAATAGTTTGGTAGATTGGAATTAGAAAACCATGGTAGACTCTGTAAACATGAAGTTTGAAATGTTCTTTCCATAAGAAATTATGATACATATGAATAGGAATAGGTTCTTTTGGATTCGCATTTCCAACCTAGCATGGGGAACTCGTAAATTGAAACGAGGGCGTCCAAAATATAACCACAAAAATGGAAAGGGGAAGAATTTCTGAATTTCTATCTTTTCTATACTCTAGAATTCGATTAGCTATCTTATCCGACAAAATGACAGACCCAATCCATACTTTCGTAATTAAGAGCGTAATGAATTAACGGGACCATTTGAATAGAAAATCTAAAGGGAGTTGTCATTTCCGAACAACCTACACATCATTGCTGCATAACAATATGGAGGTGCAAGAGAATCCATATTGCTTATGTTTCTCGTGGTTATTCCTCCATTCTTCGATTGGCTCTGCCTCGGTTTGGATGTTTCTTTCTGCACATTCCTTTAAGGAATTATTTGTTGTAAATCTTTTTGTGGATTGGGAAGATGGTACATTGCTTTAATATCTTTCCTCGCCCCGAATGACCCGAACATCGATCTATAAGCAGAAACAAAAGTTCGTTTTTGAATGGTCACATTTCGTCAATGACCCATCTCGATAACATCATAGTAGGGAAAAAATATTTTCCTGCATAAAAGAACTTGATGTAAAAATGAATTTTCCAATGCACTAAGTTGAGATTTAGAGTCGAGTCCGAATCTTCTTCATCGTAAGTCAGTTTCTTTGGGCATAACAACCCTAGGTTTCTCTTTTTCAAGAAAATTGTATACATTCTCCCATGTCATCCTCCCCAGCCTCCGACGGAGGTGTACGTGACTAGCTTCAGCCTTTGCTTGTTTTTCCTTGTGCGGTATAGTCTAGTACGAGACATTTGCAACAAAAACAACTTTAGACTTTATCGCTTTCTTTGACATATCGGAATGGGGTAAAGTCTCTCCGGTTTTGCAAAATTGAGGTTCGAACTTTTGTTTTGCAATTCAAATGAATTCTTTCACCCGAAATAAAAAACAATAATGAGAATAAATGACAAAGATTTTAATTACTATTTAATCTCCCCGTATTTTCAACACTTGTCGTACAATTGGAGATCGCTTAATCCTTGTAATAAATGTTAAAATTCACTTTTGATATTTTTCGATGCAATGAATAATAAATAGAATATGATTCATGTTGACTTTTCCAATTGTGATTATCGCGATCACAATTTGTTTCGTTGAAAACGCTTTTTACCAAATCCTGATTGTACCCGTGAGATTTAAAATGAAATGCACTCGTTATATTCTATCTCCCAAAAATTCGATTGCAATTGAACACAATCACATCGTAATTTTTCAATGAGAGGAATGCAATGTTTAATCTTTTTCCCCAAAGACGCGATTGCGATAAATGGCATTGCATTGTTATAAATAGAAAAAGTATCGCATCAACTTCTCAAAGCAATAAAAACTCTTTAAAAGAACTTTTCCGAATTTCCAATTGCGATTTACTATTCATTTTAACATATTTCTAAGTATAAAATTTTTCTAATATGTTCAAAATATGTTAAAAGGTCTTTTAACTCATTAGATCGGAAAGTTTCTAAAATCGCAAATCGCAAGTTCTTATGTCTTCTACCAATTGCAATGGCAAGTCTCGACCCGTATAAGTTTTATAACGCAAATTTATTTTCCATATTTGGTTTAAGTTTTTTCTACGTTTAGCGGGGTCTACAAAGGGCTAGCAAGGTTCATTTGATACGTTGTACTTTATCACACAATGGAGAACTTTGATAAGTTTTTCTTTTGTAATACTTTTAATTGTTTTATTATGTATAGTTTAAAAAATACATATCCTGCTACTTTATTGTTTGTAACAAAATCACTATAGATTTATTATTTTATTCTTTACTATATTAATTTAAAAAAATATAACTTTAATTTTATATTTAAATCTTTGTTTTTCAAATTTATTATTTTTATTTTTTAACTATGCAATCTCTTGTTCATAATTAATCTTTGTGCTTAGCCTACCTACTTACACTCGTCGACATATACAACCGAATATAATCGAGAGAATAATGCCTCCTCTTAACACGGAGAAATTAAAAACAGTACTTTTTTCGTAGCAGCAGATGGCATGAAAATGCTTTCTATTTCATTAAACAAACTAAGAACTATTACAAAATGTCTTCCTCCGTTGAGGGATAACGAACGCAGCTGCTCTCAAAAAACAAATATCTATCTCTCAAAAAATGCACAACAAGCAAAGCTTTGTTATGGTTCAATCGAGTTTTCCCTGCACTCATGCTTACACACAAGCGATTACAACACAACAATACAATCTCTATATATGACAATACAACGACCCTTTTTCTTTTTATATGGCGCGGCGGAAATAAAACTTTAAACAAAATTATAAAAGAAATACATTGCCGAGACCTATTTTTTAACATAAAAAATTTATATGCACGATGTACGAGTGGAGCCCACTTCACAATTAGCTGATTGGCGATCGGCTTGACAAACAAACTTGCAATTGGCGATTGAGCGATGGTTTGACAATTGCACTCGAGCGATCGAACACCGCAGTTGGCGGAATGAACTTTGCGATTTGTGCGATAAACGAGTGTTGCAATTACATTGCGCGATTGCAATCGCATCGTAAAACATCCAATCAGAACATATCATCTGCGTAGAAACACATATGCGATCTTGCGATTGCGATCGCATCACGACTTTTCAATCGGCGGATAACATATGTGACATGCGCATTGCGATTGCGATTGTGGTGGGACCACATCGCATCGCATTGCAAATATACAATATAACATATGCGGTGGAACACAATGCGACTTGCGATTATGATTGCGATCACATCGCAATATTCCATATCAACAAGACAACTGCAAGTTTCGTTGTTATGATTTTCTCTGATGCGATTCTGTGAGGGTCCCACAAGGTTAATAAATCCTTCTTTCCATTCGATTTATTATAATCCACGATGCATTATACCCTACCTTTATATATCACACACTAACTATGATATATGAACATACACATGGAAATTGATGACGTAAATATTTCAAAAGAGTTGCAATATTATTATATCGTGAAGGTTAAACCAAGTATATAACAATCGTCGAGACCATGAAATGTGTCGATACGTAGAAGACGTACTCTCTCTATGCATATGCGTGCTATCTGACTGACCATAATGGGCGCTTCAGTACGGGTGAAAATGCATTCAACACTTGCTCTCGTGTACTATAAAGTATAGGACTCCGTAGGATAGATATAAATGTTTTTGTAGTGGCAGAGACAAATAATGGCGATAAAATCTCAGGCATTTTGCAATAAGAAGTGAAATTTTTTTTGGCCAATTAGATAACAAATAATTCAAATTAAAATAATTAAAATAAATGAACAATAATAAATTTTATAGTGAACCATGGCAAAAATAATTTTTTTTGAAAACATATGTCTAATCAATGTGAATTAATGTCACAATCAAGAAAAACATGATGTGTAGTATCCCGCTAGCGATAGGTACAATAAGGGCTCGTATATACATTAGGCATAAATTCCTTTATGTTGTTTCATTGAGACATATTGTTTTATATGGCTTTCCATTTATTATCGATTATGAATTTTTTTATTTTTTATTTATGAGAATATTTTTTATATTTTATATGAGAAATATATAAGTTTTGATCTTTTAGGGATTAGTGAGACTTAATAATAATTCTCAAAGACATTATAACAATGTTTATTATGTCATTTGCTATAATCAAATTTTGGAAATAGATGATGGAAGATGAATAACAATCACTCCTCTCAATTACTAGAGATAAACTCAATTAGACTAATTACTAATTTATTATTTATATTATATTATAAATATTAGATTATATATTATATTTTATAATATTTATTATTTATATTATTTTCTTTTATAACAACCTGTTTTTCCTTAGAAAATGCCTTATTCTTAAAGAAGATCAATGAAAAGGCCTTATTTCTTTGTTTTTTCAGCTTTTAATATCTTCACCTAATTCTTTATTTTTTAATGTTATTAGGTTAATGACACTAGATTGTACAAATTCTAAGCATTGAGTAGAATTGTCAAATGCAGTAACATTATTTGACCATCCTAATTTGATCCTTTATTGGACATTATACTTATAGAATTTCAAAGTTGAATGGTTATTATGCAATTTAATGATATTGATATCAATATTATTTAGAATATAGGTTAATTATTTCCCTTAGCGATTGTTGATATACTTATTGATCAATATATCTACTCTTATTATTTGGATGTTGATAAGGAGTTTTTATGACATAAGCACGTTTTCACTTCCATTGGATTGACATATTTTTGAATCATGATATTAAAAGGACATACCTTTCCTTTTCTTCAACTTGGACCTTAAATAAAGACTTTTATGCTTCCTTCATGAGACTTTGACATAAGTTGTTCTCTTATGTTTTCCAATCACTCTATTATTATTCCTAAGCTTCTTAATTTAAGTAAGCATATTTTTGAGTATGGTTCCTTAGAAGTGAAGTTTTTTTAGTTTCTAATTTATCAACTTTATTTTTAATGTTTTAATACTTAAATTTCTCATTTTTTTAATGTTTTAATTATTTTTTAATAAATTTTGATTAAAGCTCTTGAAGTAAAAATTTCCTTCATCTTGTTTTGATATGCCTTTATTGAGTTTCTTTCTGATATATTTCCTCTAATTTGTAATTATATTTATTTGAAACCTTCATCTTCTTGAGTTATGCAAATAATTATGACTATGATCATTTAAATGAAAAAATTCCTCATTTTTATCCATGATACCTCATTATATTATTTTTTCATATTTCGATTGATTTTTTATTTTAGTGCATGAGCACTTTTGATATATATATTTCAAGTCTTTTAGTTAAGGTGTTATTGAAATTGACTTCACTATAATGTCTTGATGTGTCATTATCTTCTTTTTTTTCAAGGAAACATCATTTGTTTACTATGAAAATATTTTTAGTGTTTAAGATAAAGGTATTCAATGTTTCAAATTAGGGTAAATTGAGAAATATGTGAAATATCTCTTACATATATATATATATATTGAATTGAGACATATATCAAAATAATAAATCGTAATTTGCAAATCTTTAATTTCATAATTAAAAAAATAATGTCTTCCTTTTATTTATATTTGGCTATGGAATTGATAATTAACCTAGATGAACAATATTAATTTATTTTTTCTCTCTTTCATTGTCAATAATAATATTAATCTCTTCTCTTAAATAATCCCATTTAGAATAAATAATTCACAATATATATCCATTATAAGAGAATCTACTTTAAAAAAAATGATTTTCAATCCTCAAGCAACACTTGAATAATTAAATATTTTTGAAGTTTTTTAAATAATTTTTATATTAATATCAAAGATAATATGTATATATATATATATCTGTGTGTGTGTGTGTATACTTGTATTAAGTGTTTTATTTTGGAAGTTTTTTATTTATATTAAGTATGTGTCGCCGATGAGGAGGTGAAGGAGTTATGTATGCGTTGCTTGTCTCAAGTTTATTGCATATGTTGTGATGTTTTGGTTGTTATTCCTAGTATGGAGGTGTAGTCACCATATGTGTAGAGGGTGTGGTTCAGATGTTATCTAGCTGATGATTACAATGTTGCAAATGTATGTGAAGAAGTTCGATGCAAGCAATGGAAAATGTTGTTGAGCTAGTGATGTTGACAATAATATGTTACAACCAAAGAGATCAAGTTGCGGAACATAGGTATGTTGTTGATCATGAGGTATGAATTCTTGTGAAAGATGTTGTGATGTGAATCCATCCACTTTCTTGTAAGCCTTAGATATGCTTGGTGATTGGAGATGTAGAGGTACATAAAGATGTTGCAGGGAGGTGCCTTAAGAGGTTGTGATGCAAGAGATTGTAGAGCTATATGAGGAGTTTTTTATTTTTTCCTTAGTTCGTGGGGATAGCCACATATTAGAGTTTAGCTACCAACATATGAAACCTTGATTGATATGCTGCATCAACGTTCGTCACCGAGATTTGTAGCATGTAACCAACGTTCATGTTCTGTTAGTATGGATTAAAGAAAACCCTGGGTTTGGATATTGTAATCATTAAAGTTAGCTTATATTAGTGGATGTTAATTGAATATTATGAAATTTATCTTATGTGTTTTTAATATTCAAAAGTTGAAATAGTTTGGAAAACTAAGAGACAAACTTGGAATGCAAAGAATTAATACTATTCACTTCATATTCTTGTGTGGAATACTAACAACCAAAAAAATTTGTTTATAAAATATGTGATTTTGGAGGGTTGAAATGTTAAAGCATATGTGAGAGATTTGATTGAGTTGTGGTGGGACATAGTTCATGAGCACACAGTACAAAGAGAAAGAGGAAGAGAATAAGATGTGATGCATAAATAAAGAGAAGGAGCCATAGATAAGTAGATGTAAAGAGGGTAGAAACGACAGTTCATAATAGAGACAAGGACCGTGTAAACCAACATGACATCGTATTTTTATGTATCGGGAGGGATTGTAGCCTCCTTTCGGTGTAGTAGCTTGTAAAGGAGTAGCTTTGAGCTTGGTGAAGTAGAAGTAAGAGCTTCCCGTAGGTTGTAGCCTACAAATAATCTAAAAGAGGGTAGAGAAGCTTCCTTGCAAGCTGTATTCTTGCAAAATAGTAGAGAGGTTGGAGCCTCCAAAGCTCGAACCTGTAATAGAGGAAGTAGGAGTTTAGCGTTTCCATCATAACAACCACAAATTCATGGTTTTTATCCCTTTTATGGGTTTCCACTTATATTTGGGCGTCCACATGTGTTTATTTTATGTGCTGATTTTTATGTATAGTAATGTTGTTTATTTATGTTTTTACATTTATATATATATATATATATATATATATATATATATATATATATATATATATATATATATATATATATATATATATATATATATATATATATGGAGGAATGATTCTTACTTTAATAGTTCGGATAAATGTTAAAGAGAAAAGTAAAAAATTAATGCACAAAAGTGATTCACTACCCTCTCACTTTAGTAGCTTTTTCCAACAATTGGTGTATGAGAGAGTTCTTGTAGAAATTATGATGTAGATTTGCAACTGATCATGGAATTTTAATTAAAGTCACAAGACACAAACCTACTCACCGCTCGTGGAATTAAATTTACAATTTAGAACATCAATCGCAAACATTCAATGAGAAATAACACATAACATTTTTCCATGGTAAATAAATATGCTAAAAAACCCATTTTCCTATTTGCATTAATATGATGAATATATATGTATTACAATTGCTAGCTCAATCCGAGCTCAACCTCGCATAGTGAGTAACTTGTCTCTATGCTCAATGAGAATATTTGACCCAAACTTGGTCAATTTATGCCTCTTCTTGAGACCCTATTTCCTTGTGCAATTCCGTCAAGGTTGATCGTTTCGACTGCATGCAACACCCGTACACTCAAGAATAGTCTAAAACTGATGTTACATTGCTTTCGAATCTCCACCAAAACTCGCGAACTCAAATTTCTACATGCACAGATATTTTGGGTTGATTGATCAATTAACTCGTATGATCGACTCGAGTTATATTGAAGTCCCGTGCTACTAACCGGCCTCCCACAAGTTCCTCAATAGTTAGAACTAGTTTAACTGAAAATAACTTGAAATAATGGACCTTGATTGCTAAAAATTAGCAATCACATATGATTAACCGAAATCTAACTCCCCTAACTTGAATTTATCGACTTAATTGAGTGACAAGAGCCCCTGGCTAACTCAATTAACAGCATCCAAGTTGTCCGCTGATGTGTAACTTTGAATTTTATCAATTTAATCAAGGCAAAATGTGAAAACTGAGAATTTCTTTGCCGACTTTTCAGACTCCCTCTCAAGAAGAAAGGGATTATCAGACCACCCTATCCTGCTGCTCGTGGAACTCCGAAAATTTCCTCTGTAAAAATTCAGCATCTGTTCCTCTCGGCGAATGTATTATAGCAAAACTATCTACCTTTCGCACATGATCTCGTAAATGGTGATACCAAATATCTATATGGTTGGATTGAGCTTTAAATAAAATATTTCAAGGAGCTGGATACAACTTCGATTATCGCAATAGATCACATTTTGATCCATAATTTGACCAAACAATCCCAGTAGTATCTTTCTCATCCGGATCGCCCTCACATGTTGCTTGACTTGCAACCATGTATCTCGCTTTTGCCGAGATGAGTGTCACGGATCTTTGCTTCTTGTTGTTCAGAAACCCTTGTGGACCCAAAACTACAAAGTTCCACTTGATGTAATCTTTCGACCTATCTGGAATCCCCACCCAATTTTATTTTGTGAAGCTACAAAACTTCACCTCCCTTATCCGTCCGTACCATAGTCCAAACTAGGTAGTGTCTCCGAGGTGCCATAAAACATGCTCATCTCGCTTCCAAAATAACTTTGTTTTGGCGCTAACCATAGCTGTATTAGCTGGTTCACCGTGCATAGCTATATATGGTCGTTTGTTCACAAGATACATTAGTGAACCCACTAATTATTGATAAATGGTAACATCCACTTCTTCACACAGTGGCACACCTTCCTTCGTTGGTGGTTAGAGGTGTTCTCCATGGGTTTGCAACCCTCCATGCATAATCTATCCAATATCTCATTTTCATACTTCCATTAAGAGACAAAAAACTCCCCATCGCTTTTGCCATAATTCCACCCATAGAGTAGCGCATATAGACTATGCTCATTTCTTTTTCAAATTCCACTGCGTGGCCCTCCTTGCAAGTTATAATCAACTTCTCATCACCAATTAAAATGTCAAATCATCACATATAAGAAAATAATAAGAAATTTACCTTCTACTAAGATGCGATATAGGTTTTCATCCGCTTCACTTTTTTGTGACCCAAACCAATGAGATAATTGTCAAATTGGTTTACTACAGCCATAGGGTGATTGTTTGAGATCGTACAATGCTTGATTGAGTCTCGAACGACATGAGACTCTCCCATCAAATGTCTCTACTTTTCTGGTTGCTTGATGTACACCTCCTCCTCAATAAATCCATGTTGAGAAATGTTATTTTTTACATCCATCTTGGTGGATCTTCCACCCCATATACACAACTAGTGAAAGAATTGATCTAATGGATGAGTACCTTAATACAATAGAAAAATGCCTCCTCTTATTCAATTCCCTTAACTTGAGAGTATCCCTTTGGTCACAAATCTATCCTTATACTTCTATATGCTTCCGTCCGTCGCATGCTTAACCTCAGAGATCCATCTTGAACCACAAAGCCGATTTATCTATTGTCTTGGGACCACTTCGAAAACACTATTCTTTATAATGGATTCATACTTTTCCACCATTTCATCGACCCATACAACTTTCTATAATGATTCCTCGAAAGAGGATAAATCACTCTTAACAAGCTAAGTCATTAGAGCCACATAACCCAAAGGTATCGATCAAGTGACCTTCTCTCGCGTGCTCGCATTTGGAAGGAGCTTCCACATTCTCCCTCACATCCTACACAATTCTATAAAATTCCCTGGTCCTTTTTATACATTCTTTTGATGCTTTTTCGTGAGTGGATGTCTCCACTCTCTACTCCTCAATTTGTGGTTGCTCCGGAACTCCTCGAGGTATTCCTTTGGAGCTAAAAGCTCCTCTTTTGGTGGGATTTGAGCTCCCTCTCAAGAGAGCACCACATCATTTTCTCATCAAATTTCTCTATCCCTTCACACAAATATCATTATTAGGGATGAAAAAGCATACATGGTAGTTACGAGGAGTTTTGTGTAACCCACAAATACCCGCAATTTCCAGTTTGTCAACTTAAGTTTCTTCCTCGATTCTTTGGAGACATGGCGGTAAAAGAGGGTCTAAAAATCCCGAGAGTGTGACACATACGAATTTCTCCCGGAGAAAGCCTCCTCGGGTGTAATCATGCCCAGACCGATGAGACTCTATTTATAAAAATAGAATACCGTAGCTGCATGCCTCCGCCCAAAAGTGCGATGGCAAGCCCTAGTCATGCAACATAGCCATCACAACTCCCCACAATGCTATGGTTATTTCTCTCACCACCCCATTCTCATCGTGGGTTGTGGGTGCTGTAAGTTGTCATTAATTTCTTCTTTCACACATAAATTTTTGAATTCATTCGACACATACTCACCTCCATCATCACTACTCTGCGAGCCTTCACCTTTTTGCGAGGTTTCTTTATCCACTAGTGCCTTGAATTATATGAATTTGGAGAATTTCTCATCCTTCTTCGCATGAAGAAGATCCAACACTTCAAGACAAGTTATCAATAAAAATGCAAAAATATTTATGTATGGTAGTGGAGGCCATTTGAGAAAGGCTCACCGAGATCGATTGGATCCTCTTTCCAAGACTTCATGTGCTTTGCTATCCCAATCATGGAATGTGGATTTTGTGTACTTTCCCAAGGTACATCCTTTGCATACATCATGTTGCTTAAGTGCTCCTTTAGGGAGGCCGTGTGGCTATTTTTCCGCATAATATTCAAGGTTCCATGATGCAAATGGCCAGGGCTTCTCTCGCTAAATTCCACCAACATCACGACCTCGCTCTTTTTCCAACTTAGTGTTTAATGCAGCACAATATTACACGTATATCTTATACATGTTCTTCACACAAACCCTCGATCCGCCTCACTCGATCCGAATAGGACAAACTATTTTTTCTATGCTAGTTTCCCCATCAATATAAAAATAAAAGTGCTTAAGGATTGTGTCAAATAGCAAGTTTACAAGAGGGTTTATATGTCAAATTTGTGTGTATTTTTAAGAGAAATTCATGAAGTAAATGGTTTTCAAAAACAAAAAAACAAAAATTAAATTGCAGAGAATATAATACACATCAATCACATTACAGGGTAGTGATGAAGGAGTTCACCCCTCTCGAGCTACGTCTCCTTCGGGACCAACTTCAATGGCTTGGCCCTCTTTTGATTAACCTGATCTAAAAATTTGAATACAATAATTTCTGAGCTGCGATGGATCTAAAACCTACTCCAATGGCTTTGGGACAGCCCCAATACCCCTATTTTTGGTTAGTGACCGAGTCGACCTCACTCTGGGAAAAATTTATGCCTCTTTTAATAAACCTAGAAAACCTCTAATCGAATTTGCAAAGCGGAACTAACTACAATTAAAATCGGCACTTCGCCATTTTAGTCGAAATCCGCCAAACTAATCCGTGATTAAATTTAACTAGAAATTAATTGCCATCATGCGGTTAAGTGCTAATTGCATGCATAGCATAATCAACACTTAGAAACTCGGATTAACACTTTTAAATCGGTTTAAAGTTTGAATAATCATGGTTTAATGTGTTAATAATCCACTTAGTGATGGAGATCTCGTCGTGGTCTAGCTGTGGTCCTATGGATTTGGGGTTGGCCCTCTTTTCCCCTGCCATACTACAACATACACTTTAAATATAAGTCGACAACATTAAAGATGTTAAGTCTTAACATAGAGCGGAGGTGGTAGGCATTGCATGTGTTGTGGGGGACATCAGTGGGCTCGAACCCCGACCTCCGCACGGAATTTGATATAAAATTTTTATACACCCAAATAGCTAGGGGGCATGTGGCAGCCTCGGGTTTTCCACATGTCGTCACACGATTGGCTTAAAATTGACCAATAAGATTACACCATGTCACCCACCATCACGAACCAACCAAATGTTGCCAAGTGGTAGCTTACCATTTGACGAAGAACTTTGACCAATCCTTTTGACCAACCTAGTCATCCGCCTACGTCGCAGTACTGACAGTACCGATCGGGCTCCCCGTCTAACTGAAAATTTACTTGTGCAACTAAACGATTAGTAACACTTTCTAACTTTCTCATACGAAATCTGTTTCTGGAGCGAAACTAAGTGCGTCGTAATTAGGAATATGAGACCAATCCAGTCATTCAGCTCCCACCATTCCGGAACTTTGAATTTTTAGAAAATTTTTACCCCCAATTTAGTTTTCGATCACCCCTTTCCCATTGAAATGCTTTTGGACCCACAAAAGATGGTTATCTCGATGAGATTTTAACCCTATTCACCTTTCCAAGTTCTATCGACTATGATTATACTTGGAAAAATATTTATGACAACCACTTTGGTTCCTTGACATGCCTACTCTTGCAAATGGCTTGGTACTTCAACCATATGTCCCTCCTTTCTATATCGACCTTTGATGGCCGCTTGCTAACTAATGAAAAAATATCGCTATAACAAAGCGATCTCTATGTTCTTGGAAGGCTTTGACCGATCGCCTTTCCAACTGAGAATCATGTTCTCCTTTTCATAAACATGCATTTGATGCAAGATTCTCTTGGAAACTCTTTTCCAAATTTTGTTCATCCCAGTGAACTAAAATAATGAATTCAAATACCGTAATCACTAGAAATGAAATGACCATTCTTTAACCCTCCACGATACCAAATTCCACATCTGGAAATAATGTCTTCGCCATCTCTTTGCACTCTTCGGCGTGCATGCATCATATGTCTACAAAAGGGGTTGTTGTTTTTGTGAAAATATTTTGTCATATTGTCCCTCTTTCCCGCTTCTTGATTCCATCATCTCCGCGATATTGACATGATGCTCATGCCATGATTTGAGAATGAAGGCTAATCATGAGCCACTTGCTCAACGGTGGGACCTTCCATCCCGAGACATCTTGTCACAAGAAAAACCATTAACTTGAAAAACACATCATGCAAGAAACACAACTTGACAACCTATTCCTTTTTGCTCCTTCGAAGCAACAAATGTCACATTACGTGAACATCACTATGCATTCTTACATCTTTGGTGTAAAAAACCCGTCGACACAAACACAAGTCGTCGAAAACATCTTCAAACATCGACTTAAATCAAACAAAAAACATGTACAATACTTGATGATTCTTTTCCAAAACAACAAGAATGACATCTCATGAAACACTAGTCAACATCCTTTCATCTCTTGGAGAATAAATCAACTCTTCCAAGTCTATAAGACATACATGTAACAATCAATCGACCAACACAAGTCGATCACCCATGGCATGTGCAAATGATCAAGACTCTCAAAGTTGAAAACATACATGTTAAACAAAGCATCAACCAACACAAGTCAATCACTCACTGCATATTCAGCACAATGAAACTATAAAAAATTCATTGTTCACACACACAAACCCGTCATGCATGTATACATGCTCAACTCTCACAAGTACAAACACAAGTACAAGAATCCCATTGGTATGTATGAGTACTTAAAGAGCTGAAAGGACCAAATTTGTTGCAACAAAGTGAGTCAACATACTCCATTTTCAAACAACTTCCGCATAAACATGCAACATGAATTCTAGAGAGAAATGCATTCACATGAAAATTGCAACTACAAATTTCCATCTTTGTTGCATCTAAGTGAGTCAACATACCTCTAGTTTTCGAACATATTTCTTCTTGCAATATTCATTATACTTTCAAGAGAAAATAAATGCATTTATATATCAGAGAAATGCATCAATTAGGCAAGATTTTGCATCAATTATCAAATAATTGTAAGGCCTTAATTGGTTAAGAAATAACTCGCATCTCTTTCCAAACCACTTCAATGGCGCTTCTTTCAGGCTGCAGCTCATCATGTTTATCTTCTCGACTCCACATCAAATATGTAATCCTATTTTCCATTCTTTTTAAAAATCTCTCTCCACCTTTTTTAAAATGTCATGGATGACTTGTTGGATACAAAGTCCAAGACTCTGTCTACAAGATGACCCTGCTTATGGCAATGAATGCAAAATAATTGCATCTTCTTTTCAAGATGGTTTGCATTGTGTTAGGGTCCCGTGATTTGGCTGATTGGCAGCCAAACACGAGTGTAACATCATACTCGGTCTTTGGAGCCCAAGGACCTCAGCCTCTCTTGGACGCCAGAGAGGGCTCTCTCTATTTCGTGTAAGGGATATATGTGTGTTTGCTTATTGTATTCTGATTTTAGGCTAGTTATGAAGTGGGTTTTTGGTTTCTTTGGTTTTTAGGTTGTGAGGGGATGAACTAATCAAAGACATAAGATAGGTGAAAATATGTCGGATCAACTAGGCTATGGGGTCGAAAGAAAGGTTAAGAAAAATTTTCGGATGGTGATACAGAGGTTGTTGAAGGCCCGATTTGATTCGAGGTAAAATGGATCTTTGGGCAAATGGAGTAAGATGGACATCGAGTTTGTGAATAACAAAGGATTTCAAGCACAAATAGTTTAATAGTCGACATAAACATGGTAGGGAAAACCATTAATCATGAGAAATGTAACTTTAAGCTAATCAATGCATAGAAATAAACATTCAAGCCATGCATAGAGATATATAACTCTCTCAACTTTAGGAAATGGCTATCGAGCTTTGGGGAAATACACTTAAGATAGACAAACAACTCAAATTACTATGCTCGAACACCTAAACACGATTCTAAAAGCTATTGGGCACTTTGAAAACAAGATTGCATAGTCTTAGGCAAAGGGCAAGACCGTGAACAAGACCTCCTTGGTTCAACAAATGCCAATCTAATTAGTCGAAAGAGAAGTTTCACGAGATGGAGCTATGGCTAGCCATGAGTAAGCGAGGCATACCGTAAATCATACTTAGCATGCATAAAAACCATGAATGAAACAAGAAAACAATATTCTTAAGTTATTAAAGAGCAATCAAGAATGATTTAATAGTGACTAAGAATGAAGAAAACATGGAAGCTATGAAGAAACGGGAAATTTGAGGTGCCTCCAAGGGCATGCTTTCAAATTTTTTCTCTATCGTCCTATAGCAAGCAAGAACATGGATTTATGAATGAAAACTAGGAAACAAAACAAAGAGAGAGACACTATACCATTCTACCAAGTCATGGAATCCAACAACAATCCTCTTTCATCATCAAAGAACATCCAAGAGACTATCCAAAAAGCATGAGACAAGTATTTCTTCCAAAGCTTATATGACCATATATTGATTCTATTCATCAAGTTCAACCTTGTTTACAATGAAAGCCTTTGGAATATATAGGCCAAAGTGAGGAAAACCTCTTGGTTTAACTTGCAATCTTATTGGCCTATCCAAAATATCTAGACTTGTCCTTGAGGCTTTTGCTAGCTCAGGCACAAAATATCTAATAAATATCTCAAAAATTGCTAAAAAAGGGAAATAAATTGACTTTTCATAACTTATCATCCAAAATATCTAGACTTGTCCTTGAGGCTTTGCAAAGCCCAAGGCACAAAATATCTAATAAATATCTCAAAAATTGCTAAAAAGGGAAATAAATTGACTTTTTCATAACTTATCATGCACAAAAATAGCTAAATGCACATGAGGAAAAGTCAATTTTGAAAGGTTCAATTTTACAAAAATACTCAAAAGATCTAATGATAGCTCGCTGAAAAGATCCTGAGTGTCTAATTTACGAAAATGTTTAGTTTGCTCCCAAATGACCACTAGAAGTCCTCCAAAAATAGGCATGTATGTAAAAACCCAAAAAATAAGCCTCGCGATAAACTGTGGGCAGAGTGTAGAAAAAGCGAGTGTTTTTCGCCATCTTGGGGGAGCAAAAGATCTTCAATTGTTTTGAAAATCGCTGAGTATGTGCCCCTAAAATTATGGCATCCAATGATACCATTTTCATCGTTTTATGATGTCCCAAGCTGAAATGGCGATGCCCATGAGTTTTGGCCAAAAACCCAAAAATGACAAAAAACCAAAATATGTCAATTTCACCCCAAAATTGGTGAGCATGACCCTCAAGGGTTTTTAGAAACATGTTGTGAAGAAGAGGCCAAAATTTGGAGCCTTGAGGTGTCTTTCCTCAATTTTTGTGCCGGGACGCTTCCCTTTAACCTCCTTGTGTTTTTCTTGAGCGACCTTCAACTTCCGTTGGGAAACGACGATTTAGCTTTTTATAATGCCCTATCATCCTTCGTTGAAGGGCCAAGTCCCTATTTGCCTTCTCCAATTTCTTCTCCAAGTGATCATTAACTCTCTCAAGCCATGCTTCCCGAGTCATTCTCTATCTCTCTTTCTCGAACAATGCGATGAGAGGGGTAGATTGGAGAAGGGCATCCTCTTCCTCTTTTCGTTTCTCAAGGGCATTTTTAGCCCCATGGTTCTTGGCCTCTTTCGCCTAGGCTGATCTTCACCTTCACTTTCCTTGAACTCACCCATGAGTTATTACAATCTCGCCCGTGCTTTGGAGGCCTCCTTTTTTGTATCGGATGACCCGTGTCTCATATACGACCATATGGACACTCATTTGCTTGTTTTTGGACTTGCAAAAAGTGATTGAAGTTCCTAGCTCTATGAAGATCAGCCCTCAAGGCATCAATTTGGCTTTGTAGAAATTTTAATAATAGATCACTTATTCACGAGATTATCCCGATTACACACTATTTGAGCTTCATGCATAATACATAACCTCTTCTACAATTGATCATCAATTTGCGGAAATAAAAGCGATCGCATGCGCACATTAAAACATAATCAAGCACACATATAACACGAGTATGTAATGGGGGAAAGCTTACGAGCTGAAAACCCCCAACTATCTAGCATATTATAATGATAGAGAACATGTAACAATACATAGCACAAAGTCCTCACAAGCTCTCGAAGCACTATCTCCAGTGTTACACACAAAACAAGCTCGGATCATGCACATCCCATGCTCCAATCCGCTCCACTGTCACTTTGCCTCTCATCGCGGCAATCCAAGATGAAGAATGAATAGATCCAAGTTCGAATCCCCTTGGCTTGTACTACGCAATTCTCATTGGCAATCTCAATCAATGTGTGTGCAAATCTCATGCACAATTATAGTCACAACCGATAGTAGACTCACCCTTTCACCCACCTCTAACACTTGGTCTCCACCGACTCTGTCCATGCATTACGTGTTAAGCGATGTATTCTTTAGTTGATTTATGAGTTAATAATTAGTGAATTAATTAATAATTAATTCACACCACTCATCACTAGTGTATTTATCAGTTAGACTAAATACAACTAGTTCAACTAAGTTAAACCAAACACAACTCCACCAATGCTGTCTCATCAACTCCACCAAACTCGCTACATGAGTTCTAATTGAAGTCAACCATGCAATAGCTCAACTAACCCTTAGGAAAAGCATATTTCCTCTTGTCAGCTCGCATGTTCCACTTCCAAGCATCAAGCGAAGTGCTCCAAGAGGATAAGATAATGTTTATAGTCCAAATATTATTAAGGGCTAATAATATTCGACTGGATCTATTTTTTGATTTCGGCAGCCTAAAAATAGATTCCACCCAATGTATAAAAATAGAGGTCCATCTATTTTTTCCAACTTGACCAATCATCCATAAATAGCATCTTGCAACTCATAGACCATGATCCATATATCTAAAAATAGACATAGTATAAAAAATAGACTTTGCGACAAAAATCACCTTTGTGGCTCACCTAGTTTTGGTGATCACTTTCCAACTAGGATCGAAAAAGATGTTTGAGGATGCGTCCTTCACTATTTCTTGTTGCCATCTTCAACACTCCCCCTCTCAACAAGAAAGGACTGTCTTTGCAGTGTGACATGCAACTCCATGCATTCGCCCCCGCAGCCTTCACAAGCGCCATGCAACTCCATGCATCCGCTTCTCGCAACTCCTCCGAAAGCCGAATAGGCTCCAAACAACTCGATCGATCCTGGTGCATCTATCATCAAAGTCTTCGATTTCTCACGGGCCCACACACACATGTCATCGGGAACCCGATCGCGGCCGTTGAACTGCGCACCCATGCGCTCTCGCACTTGCTGCTCAACTCGATTCGCGCTCCCGATATCGAAAACACTGCCACTTTGATGCGCTCGCATCAACTCAACCGATCATGCTACTACCGTGGCCGTGGGCACCTCATAGCCAAGTTCAATTCATGAGATCCACACCATCTCATGAATCGCCCTTATAAATCTCCTCATGGGATTATTCATGCATGTCTCCCCACCTCTCACCTGGTGGTATAGTCGCATGCACTCCCTCTGCCCATACTGGGAACAAAATTTCTGCATGAGCAGTGGTTTCTTCCACCCATGATCCTCATCTTGTGGTTGCTCCACATCCCGAAGTTCACTATTACCTACATGCAAAACTTGCTCCCTCTCAAGCATCAATTGCATGTCTTTCTTGCGTCCCAACGGTAGGAAGCTCGCGTAGACATCCCATCTACTTCAAGTCCGTAGAGATTCTTTGCTCGAATCCCAACCTTCTTGACTTGTCCCGTTGCCTTGGTGCCGAAGGAAAACTTTCACTTCACGAAGACAACTTCATACCCTTTATCCTCTAACATTGTGATTTCGAGATCAAATTATTCTTTAAACCTGGAACATGCACTACATCTTGTAAAAGAATGAGTTTACTTGACTCCCCTGCGAAAGGTTATGGTACCGATGCGTGTCGCATTGTATCATCCATTATGCCTCAACTCAACATGCAACCGGAGATATTTCTCCACCAAGTCACCGAAAAGATTCACATCTCCCGTCATGTGAAAGGAAGCACCACTATCAAAATACCACCACGATCCCAATGCACTAGACACCATGCATGCGATCAATGAGAAGTCCGACTCAAATTGCGAGGCAAGAGCCTCACCGACTGTAGCTCCGCAACCTTTGCTTGTTCTTCTTCTTCTGTGGACAATTTGTGTTGAAATGTCCATGCTCATGAAAGTGAAAACACTTCACTTTGGACATGTCACACTCTTTACCATCCGCACCGGATTGAGAAGCATTCTTCTTGCCCTTTCCCTTCCTTGCTTTGGCAGCCAAAGCACAATCTCTTCATTAGATGCCTTTGATGACGATCCATCCTCGGTACTCGCTACATCTCTCTTACACAAGATCCGACCAAAGTCGCTCCCATCTCGGGAATTTTTCCCGACCATTGACAGAGTCTTGATAGGAGTGCAAAATCTTCGTAAGCCCAAGGAGAGCCAAGCTCACCAATTCCTCATCATCCACACTAACTCCTACACTCCCAAGCTCATCCACTGCAGGTGGACAAACTTTGTCGAGTATACAGGAATAGTGTCATTCTTCTCCATCTTTATTTCCCCGAGTTTATCCTTGAGCGCCAACTTCCTGCGGTCCCTCTTGCTTTGGAATAAATGCGGCAACGCTTTCCACATCAAGTGTGGAGAAGCTTTTCCATGCGAGGCTGGATACAATGCGATCCTTCACGCCCTCCAACAGAATCCTTCGACATTTTTTCCGTCTTCTTTTTCCAAGCCTCAACTTGAGCAGAGCATCGGTAGGCTTTGGGACTTCAGCATCTATGAACTCCTTCAACCCATTGTCATCTAACACCGCATCCATCCCGTCCTTCCATGCAATATAATTCAAAATGTCGCATCAAGGGTATACTCCAATCGCAATCCGTTGAAAGACATTTTGACTTCGACACCAAGAAAACAACTGCTGCTGCAAATTCGAATTCCACCCGGCTCAAAACTCAACAGACTTTCGATCCGTGAGAACAAAGTATTTCTAGCACAAAGATCGAGCGCAGGGGCATTTATCGGATTTTTCACCTTTCAAAGAAAGGATGAATCCGGGAGGCTACCGGCCCTCTTACGGACTCGCTCTCATCGAAATAAATGTAATCAACGTAATGAGATCCGATGATCAATTTTGCTCGATACCATGTAGAAATTTGAATAATAGATCACTTATTCACACGAGATTATCTACGATTACACACTATTTGAGCTTCATGAATAATACATAACCTCTTCTACAATTGATCATCAATTTACGTGAATATAGCAATGGCATGCGCACATTAAAACATAATCAAGCACACATATAACACGGTATGTAATGGGGAAAGCTTACGGCTGAAAACCCCCAACTATGTCCGTATATTATAATGATAGAGAAAATGTAACAATACATAGCACAAACTCCTCACAAGCTCTCGGCATACTATCTCCAATTGTTACACACAAAACAAGCTCGGATCATGCACATCCCATGCTCCAATCTACTCCACATCATGCCTGCCTCTCTCATGCGCAATCCTCATTGGCAATCTCAATCAATGTGTGTGCAAATCTCATGCATAGTTATAGTCACAAGTCGATAGTAGACTCACCCTTTCACCCACCTCTAACACGGTCTCCACCTGAACTTTCCATGCATTGCGAGTTAAATGATGTATTATTTAGTTGATTTATGAGTTAATAATTAGTGAATTAGTTAATAATTAATTCACACCACTCATCACTAGTGTATTTATCAGCTAGACTAAATACGACTAGTTCAACTAAGTTAAACGAAAATCACAACTCCACCAAAGCTTGTCTCATCAACTCCACCAAAATCCGCCACATGAGTTCTACTGTCGAAGTCAACCATGCAATAGCTCAACTAACCCTCAGGAAAAGCGTATTTCCTTCATCGTCAGCTGCATGTGCCACATACGAGCATCAAAATGAAGTGCTCCAAGAGGGATAAGATAATGTTTATAGTCCAAATATTATTAAGGGCTAATAATATTCGGCTGATCTATTTTTATATCGCGAGTCTAAAAATAGACTCCGCCCAATGTCTAAAAATAGAGGTCCATCTATTTTTACCAACTTGACCAATCATCCATAAATAGCATCTTGCAAATCATAGATCATGATCCATATGTCTAAAAATATACTTTGCGATAAAAATCACTTGTGTAGCCCCTGTTACACTGAAAATTGTCACCTTGACATTTTACCATGAGTATGAGCTCATTATTACTCATACTTCCTCCTTTTGCAAGTCCAATATATCAGCTCCTCATGTCAAGCTTCAAAATCAAAGAAAAATCCCTAAAATCCCCTAATACTTGGTATCACACTTTCTCTATGCATTCCCTGCGGTCCCGCACCTAAATCTCGCGCACTCGCGGAACCATACCGCACGTTCTTTGTGTAATGGGTGCGGACCTCCGCAAAAACATAAAAAGGCGAGAAAAATGAAGATAAAAAGTGAATTCTAGGTGAATTCTAGAAGATTCTAGACGGGAATTTTCGGAATGGATACGCTTTGAGAAGGTTCATGCATCCCTCACTTGATGGAGCTAACCCCCTTGATGTAAGGAGCTTATCCCTTTGAAGGAGGATTCTATCCCTTCATATTTGGAACAAGAAACCTCCTCTTTTCCACTATAAAAAGAGGCCTTGGGTAGCCTCAAAGGGAGTTCAAGCTTAAGAGATTTGAAGTTAAATGTCTGTTGAGATTCGATCTCAAATAAATAAGACTTTTCTATGAGGTTAAATCACTCTTTTCTAGTTGTCTTGGTTCAAAGAGTGCAATGCTTGTCATAGTAGAAGAGATTCTCGCTTCGGACCCGGGAGGACCTGCACAACATCAAGGCACGGAGTTGTAAAGGTTTTTCTACATTTGAAATTAATACAAATATACTCATTTCTCTCATTAAGCTGTATTCTATGGTTTATTTCATAAATTCCTCGATCATTATGATAAGTATGATTTATAATAATGTCTACTATACAGGTGTCTGCTTAATCTTTTTTGCTTGTTTGTGATTGCAGATTCACGAGGAACGTTCTTTCAGAGTGCACGGGAAGGACTTCAACAAAATCAAGCAAGCGTTGGAAATAAGGTAGGTCTCACACCTATATAGTGTTTTATGAATCTTACATGCTTAGAGAGAGATTAGTATAATTGGATCGTTTGTTGCTAGTTACCTTTTGTACTAGAGATCGGTCTTGTCGCGCAAGACGTGATTAATCTACACAACAAAAATGGCGACTCCAATCGGGGAAGAACTTGTTGTTTTTGGTTCTCTTTTATTTTTGACTTGAGGAAAGGGTTTTTTTCTCGGTTTTTGATTCGATTCACATCCGTTCGGGTACTTTATTTGTTTTTGCTGTTTTTTGAAAATTTAGAAGTGTTTTGAGTTTTTCTAGAATTTTTTTCTAGGACCACACTCTACATAACTTTGACGAGTGCGGGGCGAGCTTTCGCACGTTCTTTATAGAACACGAGTGCGGGACCGCACCCGTCAACTGCTTGGTCAGTATGCGGACCTTGTAAAAATTTTAGAAAATTTCTAGATTTCTTTTTTGGTTTGTTTTTAGATCTTTGGTTTCACGCACGTCGGTTATTGTGTCTATCAAGAATTCATTGTGAGTGAACTCCAACGGTGTTAATGTTTTGATGATTTTCTAGAAGACTTTGCCGATTGGATTGTTTTTCTTTGCTTGGTCTTTGTGGTGATTCGGACTTTTGACAATTTGCGGTATCTCGGATTACATTGATCTCTTTTTTGTCTTTGAATCCGACTTTCGATTGCGAAAAACATCCTACATTGAGAAATTAAGCCTTTTAGTTTCTTTGCAAATCTTCGAAAAGACTTGGTTCAAAGTTTTGAATTTCATTTTTTTGAAAAAACATATTTTGAGTGTTTTGATCCGTTTGTTATACGAACGAATAGATTCTTAGTTTCTTCGAACAACTAAGGGGAACATTCATAAAAATCTAAAAAAGCTTCTACTCAATTTAGATCATAGATCTTAAGATTAGATTTTGTAGTTTTGATTAGTTTTACTTTTGTAGCTTTCTTTCGAAAGAAAATTGTTTTGTAGCTTTTTGTTTGGAAAAGAAAAAGAGTTTTCGTGTGAGCTTTGATAGTTTATTGAAAAGAAAAAATAGTTTCTTTCAATTATTTTTCATGTTTGAAGAAAGAATTTAAAGGATTGCATTGTCTAACTCTTTCTTTAGATAGAAAGTTCATTGAAAGGAAAAAGAATTGAATGTCATCATAGGTGCATTTTAGTGTTTTTTGGAAGTCGAGTCTTCACATCATTCAAAGTTTCATTTCCGTACCCTTTTGACTTAAGAAACAGCTCTTAAAAATAACGCTTAAATAAAATTCATCTAGTAATCTTTTTATTTCTAGGGCTCTCATCACCAACATAGCTTAGGCTAGTATCTTGGAGTAGGGAGTAATTAACTCTCCAAGATAGCTAAAACAAACAAGTAGACATATCTTTGCGGTAGGAAGAATTCCGGTTGTTGCATGTATGCTGCGGGAAGCTCCTCTTAAAGGAGTTAAGCACAAGATCATATCTGAACCGGTGGGGTAATCAATCCTTCCTCATTGGGAACGATAGAAGATATACACGTATTAAAAACGGTAAACCTCGGATAGACCATTGTCAAGGAGCCGGGGGTCACTTGTCGGTAAACCTTGGATTTTGTTCAAGGAGCCTTCAAGGGGATTGAGCTTTGTTACTTTGCCCTTGCATGTGTATCGGATCGTAGACAGTTTCCCCCAAGTATATTTGTTTTCGGTTGGTAACCTTAGAGGCCATAATCTTTAGGATTCTTTCCTAAGGTGACGGTGGAGGGAAGATCCTTTGTGCCCGAGACGGACGTCGACTAGACTCACTTGGACTCTCACGTTCTCTTCACTCGAGATGGTTATGTGAAGAAACTTGTGCCGATCGTTTCATTAAGCAGGTTGTCGGGAATAAGTTGTTCCAACCACCCTTTTCGTGTTAAAACTCTACTAAGTTGGATTTCATCACTAACTAGTGATTTTAGTACGGAAAGTTACTTGTTTGTGTGTGGTTTGAACTCTTAGATTTTTTAAGCGAGTGATTCAATTGTTTGTTTCTTAGAGACTTTAGGTGTTTTCATTGAAATTTTTCTTTTGTTTGCGTGTGATTAGATAATTTTTTCATCGTGGCGGAATTTCTTGAGACAATCCGGAGAATACAAGGGAAACCCCCCGAATTTACACCGAGTCATCTTGAAGGGCTTCGAGCTCGGTACCACACGACGAGCGTAGACTTAGATCAACGAGAAGTTGAAACCTCCGCTATTGTAATACATCACGATCATCAAATTCCAATGAGAATATATTCAGAAGCGATTTCGGTTTCAAGTTCGTGAAAATATTTCTCCCTTCGGTGAATTATCCGACGAACCTGAAATCTACCGAACTCCGAAGCCGAATCTTCGTGTTAGAAACTTCCTCGGGTTTATCTCACCAACTTCTAGCGATCCGGGTTCACCTAGGGTAAGAAATATCATTACAGAAAATCTTCCCTCCGGACTAATTTCTATAGAAGAACTTAATAATCCGGACGAAGACATATCTCTTCCCAACTCCCTCGATCGTTAAATCTTAGGGAGCGTGAATCTATTTTCTACGGTCCCATTCGAACTAATCCCTGGTATCTCTCTTTAGCGATTTTTTAGAGAATCCGAGGTCTTTCTTTTTATCCACCTCGAGTTCCATTTCATCCTACACCCGTGAGGATATTATCCGTCATCTATTATGGTCGGAGAGTCATCCATGTTTTCTCAAACGCCCGAATCGTTCTTACATGGTGGTCCTTGTGCCTACGCGGGATATCGATCTTTTACGGTACTTTCTGGGAGCGACTCCTCAACCCATCAAAAACGTGTTATCAAGCTGGTCTTGATGGACTTAAAATTGAAACGTCGAATGCGAGCAAGTTTTTATGATGTACGGTAACATTCCTAATCCTCGAGCTCAAGGCGGTGCAGTTTCCTTACGGGGGTCAACCTCGGGGAACTCGATTACCGCCCAGGGGGGCAACCTCGGGGTAGTCAATTACCGCACGCAACCTCAAGGTAGTCGGGTTACCACCCGGGGCACAACCTCAAGGTAGCTTTTTCCCGGGACAAGCTTTGTGGATCCCATATTATTTTGGGCAACCCCGAGGACGATACATACCTCGGGGTTGTGAACCTCAAGGACGTGCACATTCCTCAAGGTCAACCCCAAATTCAATATGCTCCTCGGGGTCCTCAACTAACCCCGCTCGTCGTGCCTCAAGGTTATCAACCTCAAGGGCGGTACCCAATGCCAAGGTTACCAACGACCTTACGGTCAACCATATCTGTTCGAGGAGCGGGACTTTACCTTATTATCAACCCTACGTTCAACGAGGTTTTTGGTCCTTACGTTCAATCTTCTACGGGACAATACCCGGAATGACGGAGTGGGATCCATCCCAATATCAGCGCCTTTGCGGCCTAATGTGCGGTTACCTTATCAACACAGTCGCCTTTGGTTTACGGTTCAACCCGAGCGACCTGTTCAACGACTATTCAAACTTCTGTGCACCTAGTTCGGTTCGACGGTACAGGCCTATGCACCTCGGACTCCGCCCCAAGCTGCCGACGCTTGCGCCTTTCGTTCAACCTTTGTCACACCTATTTCGCGAGTATTTGTAGCCCCCGAGTTCGGCTATCCCACTGTATCTGTGCAAATCCCTCAAGTCTGCGTAACTCGGTCGGAACCCTCGGTTCCGGACCACGGTTCGGATGCCCACGCAGACAAGCCGGTACAAGTACGGTTGTTACGAGTCAACCTCGGTTTACTTATCAACGGCATCCCGGGGGACAGACGCAATTCGGTCCCTATGTACGGAATCCGAGCTATCAACCATACCCCTGGTTATACTTATCAACAACCTCGGTATGGTGCGATTCATCTCGTTATCCGGGAGGTTATACGATACCTAATGCTAATCCGATTCCTGGATTATCCACGGGTATCCACCTCCCGGATGCCCTTGGCTTCTCAAGGTTTTCGTGACCCTAACGCAGTCAATTGCCGTTTATCGCAACTTTGGACTTACGATTTGACACGCCTTACAAATGATCCTATTTTTTATTATCGGGCGGCGAAGTCGATGCCTCATAAGTTGCCCGGTGATATGCAAAGTTTGAAGGTAATTCGGAAAAGATCCATCCAATCATGTTATGACTTATCACCTTTGGTGTGCATCTAATTCAATAATTGATGATTCAATTCGTTTACGTCTTTTCCCGAGAGAACACTCATAGGTCTTGGCGGCCAAATGGTACATTGAGTTGCCACGAGGCTCGTTTCATAATTTCGGTCGATTAGCAACCACTCTTTTCTTAACTCATTTCCGCGCCTCGTCGGATACGAAAATGGCACGAGACTATTAACTTCGCTACAAACAATCTATGTCCCCGCATATTTCCGATCATATCCATGAGTGGCGGCGTGAGACGACGTTTAGTGAAAGTTTATATTCCGGATCGACTCTTTAGCGTAGAATGGTTTGTTAAATCATTGTTGCCTAAGATCAATCGGAAGGCGTATTGAAAGGCCGGTGTTGTTGCTCGAAGAGCAAGTAATTTCTCGAGGAGCTCAAGAGGACGTGACCTCGGGCTTATACGCGATCGGTACTCTCACATGAGAAAAATTCCCGGTCTTCCCAGACAAAGTCAAATAGCCGTTCACGCTCCTGTCGTCTCATGCCGGCTGGTGGTATGATTGGCACGAAATGGTTCTAAAAGTAAGAAGAAATCCTCGAAATAATTCTTCTCCAATTATAACTTTACCCGATTCCCGCAGGAGAATCCTCTCCCCGAAGTTTCCGCAGAGCAGTCATGTCGTTGAAATATCTACGGCCAAATCAAAATACAAAGGTGGGTAAAAGAGAGAGGAGGAATAAAAACGTAAAGAATTCGAAAGACGTATAAAGAAGAATCGATGACGAGAAACGAAAACCTCGCTATCCTTGCTTCATTTGACGAACAAGATCACTTCACGAAAGAATGTCCATATCGAGAGGAAGTTACGAAACTGCGTTAAAAGGATCACAACAACCTCTTGTCTTGAAGGATCCTTTTCCAATTCGGATAGTCGCCCGTGACTGGTTCTTCCTGCGACTACTTTAGAAGAGCCTATTATGATGCAAATGATCTCATGTATGGATTGCGACGCGATCGCGAGATTACGGTTCTAAGAATTCCGTCGATGGCAAAGAAGGAGAAGTCTTCTAATGCCAACACATCAAATACAACTCCTCCTCGTTTCCCGGTCAGCTACGCATCGAGAAACAAAATCCGAACTTGATAATCAAACCGCCCCGCTAAAGGTGTTCTTCGTAAATCAACTTTCGATCCACATGCGAGAGACTTTGCTCGGAATTACAACATTGTTGAAGATTTAGTCGTTTCTCCTTCGGCGCATTTCGGCTTTGGAAGTGCTGCATAATCGTGTCCGGCCACGGCTGTAAATTATTATTGTCCTGGCCATAGGAGCCGTTTGATGTTCGGGATTCTAACCTTATAATCTTCGATTTAGAAAATAGTACACCACGTCTTCCTCACCAAATGGCTTTCCCGAGATTCCGGTGCTAGTAAAAAATAGACCTAATTTTCTTGGCGTGATTGATGAGGGAGCTTCCGCGTGTATTATGTCGATTCAGGTTGTTGGAAATCTCTTGGTTCTCCCACACTTAACCAATCTCCGACGATTCTAAAAGCTTTTGATGGTCGGGGTTTTCAACCTTATGGTATTTTGCGGTGATTTACCCATAGGGGTTGAAGGAAAAAATCGTTAATCTAGATGCGGAAGTGGTTGATGCTAGATTACAACCTTCTGCGGGACGTAGTTGGTCTTATGCTTGTGACCGCTGTTGTCTCTTCGGTCTTTCGACTCATAAAATTTCCATATCAAGGAAAGATCGTAACAATAGATCGAGCTAACTTATTTTTCGTCGACCCGACCCGTCTACTGCGGCAAACAATCCAACATGTTGGTTAAACGGCTATCCCTTATAAGGATGTTGGAGTAGGTTTGGTTAAAGTTTTTTGGTTTACTAGGAACTTTTCCTTTCCTCCTCCTAATGTATCACCTTCTACCGCAACTATTTATATGATTTCGTCGTAGACACGCTATGTTTGATGATCCTTTGGATTCTTCCTTCCGAATGCGAGATAGACTCATTTCATGGCATGATGCCCTTGAGTCCATTTGAAATTGCGTACCGGTGCCGTGCAGCCTTTTTTCCGACCCCTCTTCAACCAAAGTTGATCCAATGAATGGGATCCAAGAGGAATCGCTTTCTATATCTAGTTCGAGTAACAACAACATTTCACGAAATTGTTCATACGGTATGAGAAAATTCGTGAGTTTTTGTCTCCGTCGATGATTTACCATGGGAAGATCTACATCTACCGAATCTTTCATTTTTACACGAATTAGATCATTTTGAAAATGATTTCGCTTCAATTTCTACTGCCTGAATATGCCAAGGAACCTCAAAATCCATTCCAAAACTCCTGATTCCGAGTTAAATTTGGAAAATATATCTAGAGCGGTTCCAATTGACATTTCGATAGAAACCGGAGAAATAATTGAAAACACTCATATAGGTGCTTCGTCGTTCGGATGAAGAAATTCGGACTTATAAAGCCCTATTTCAAGAATTTCGTGACGTGTTTGCCTCGGTCTTATGAAGAAATGCCGTGGAATCGACCCATCGATCGTAGTACATGAAATCGAAGACTTGCATCTGGATGTTAAACCTCGTTTGTCAAACGATTACGTCAAATTCATCCTAGAAAAGTCACGCTATAAAACCGGGGTTGAAAAATTACTTCGAGTAGGATTCATTTATCCAATTCCCTTAACGGATTAGGGTATTGAATATTGCAGTGACTAAAAAACAAGGAACAATAAGAGTATGTATCGATTATAGGGATATTAATCGAGCATGTCCAAAAGACAGTGTAGCCAACTCCCTATATCGACCGGATAATCGATGATTGTGCTAGTAGTGAATTGTTTTCCTTCATGGATGGCTTTTCGAGCTACAATAAAATAAACATACGAGATCAACCTAAAACAACTTTCATTTGTCTCTGTGCGGGAACGTTTGCCTATTGTAAACTACCTTTTTTGGACTAAAAGAAACGCCGGGCAGACGACTTTTCAACGGAGCTGTGTCTTATGCATTTCATGACATTAAGCACATCGAATTCGACGCATATCTAGATGATTTACCGGCACATTCATTACGTCGGGCCGATCATCCCACTCATTTAAGAGAAATTTTTTATGAGATGTAGGCATTACCGGACAAGGCACGAGATCACGTATAAATGTGTTTTCGCGTAGAATCGGCCGATTGCGGGATTTGTTGTCTCGAAATCGGGCATTCGTGTCGATCCATCGAAGGTCGAAGCTATTGTTAAATTTCCTCCTCCTTCGACATTACGCCAACTCCAAAGTTTGCATGGTGGGAAAGCAAACCTTTTTACGTAGGTTTATTCCGAACTATGCGCGAGCTTGCAAAGGGTTTTACCCCGTTGTTGAAACAAAGTGACATTCGTTCTTTTGGGACGCAGATCGTCGATCGATCTTTTCGATGCACTTAAACACGCGTTGACCCATGCACCGATTGCTGCATCCTCCGAACTACAACCAAGATTACATTTTGTATCTACGCTACTCGATTCCACCATTGGGATGGTACTAGTTCGTGGAAGATCAATCTCACAATGAACATGTGATTTATTATCTTAGTCGAAATGCTCGAATCCGACGCGAAATCAAATACACACATGTGGAGAAATTGGCCTTAGCGGTGTCGAAAATGTCTGCCGTCCAACGTTTTCGACATTACATCTTGATACGCAAAACCGACGGTAATTCTCCGATTGCAACCCTATGATGTATATTTTGACCAAACAATTGCTAGGGGGCAACATTCCAAATGGATAGTTATCTCTACAGGAATTTGACTTGGAATTTGAAAAATCCAAGGCAAAGAAATCTTTGGTTTTTGCGGGCCCGATGTGTGATTTCCCTCTACTGATATTGAAAGCAAGTGGCGGAAGAGTCCATTGTGGGCGAATTTTTGTTTCTTATCGAGCACGCTTGATCCATGGTATGGGGATATTATTGTGTATCTCCAGAACCCAATCTTTTACGGCCTCGACATTTCATGAACACAGCCGGCGGGAAAATACGCGCTTCCAATCGCAACAATATAATATCCACTGGTGATACACTTTATCGGCGAGGAGCGGATTCTCGTTTTCCGACGTTGTCTACGCTCATCAAGAAAGTGCAAAAGGTATTAAATGGCGTCATTACGGGAGCATGTGTGCGGTCATATAGGTTCCGGGTATGCCATAGCCCAAAAGATATTGCGTGCGGTGTTATTTACTGGCCAACGTTGTTCAAAGAGTTGCATTTATGCGGTTCGGAAATGCCACAACTATCAAATTTTTGATAGAAAAATGCGCGCGCCACCCGCTCCTCTTCACCCCTATAATTGCTGTTGGTCCATTTGCAAAATGGGGTATCGATTTTATCACATGTAACCCTCACTCGTGCGAGGGCATGCCTATATTATTCTCAGCGGTAGATTATTTTACTGAAAATGGGGCCGAGGCGATGCCTAAATGCGCACTCGACGGCAAGATCGCTAGCGCAACATTCGTATTTAATCACATAATTGCTAGGTTCGGTGTCCTCAAGCTATTATTACGGATCATGGAAGTCCATTTTTCGGAATATCATGATGAGCTCGAACTAACGAGAACAACCTGGCCTACGCCACGATAGTTTCCACTCCATACTATCCTGCAAGCAAATGGACACGGTTGGAAGCGTAACAAAGCTCTTTAGTCACCATGATAAAACGAATTATTGGTATTCATAAGACGAATTGGCATTCCATGTTATTTTCGCGCTTTGGGCATGTCGAACCCTCGCTTAAAACATCAACGGGTTTCACTCCTTTTCAACACGGTCTACGGTTTCGTGAGGCCGTGCTACCCGATTGAATGCGAAATACCGTCACTAAAATTAGCCATAGAATTACTTCCGCCTACGTATGAAGAGGAAAAACGTTTCTTGTACTTAGCCCAATTAGATGAGAATCGACGAAATGTCATGCAATATCAAACGAGGTTCATGTTAAAAGGATAAAAGCTCGGCACATGATAGAAATGTGACTCGAAAATTTTCGTGAAGGAGACCTAGTTTTTGCCTTGTGATTCCGAGCTAATGAAAAGCCGGAGCCGGGAAATTCGTGCCTATGTGGCATGGTCCTTACATTGTGAAACGAAAGTTGGCAAAAGGGGCCTATGAGTTGATAGATTTTGACGGTGTCCCATTGGATAAACCCCGGAAATGGGCTTTATCTAAAGCGATATTACGCTTTAAACGAGGTGTGGAGATTTTTGTTAGTTTAAATTTCTTTACCGCCGTGTGTTTTAGATTAGAAAAGTGTGCCTAGTTTAGAAGTGTGTTTTTGTCACTATGGCTCGCTTATCCGAGTGTTACTCTTGATGCTGCGGATGTCGATGTCTCTTCAAACCTACATTGGTTTTGCTAATGGTGCTTGTCGTAGTACATGGAACATTTCTTCGCGTGCAGCCTCGGTTATCTATTCACCCTCCGACGAGTTAGTATCCATGCATGGGGTAAGCCTTGGTAAAACAACAAATAACATTGCCGAGTATAGTGCGGTGATTGAGTTATTATACGAGTCCATATCATTTGGAATTCGGAGCTTTGATTGTAAGGTTGGATTCGGAACTCGTTGCATTACAGCTCACGTGGTTTATACCATTAGAAAATCCGAGTTATTACGGTTGTTTTCGAGAGTTCGTCTCTTGGAACGTGAGTTTGATTATATTGAATATCAACATATTCCAAGACATTTAAATACATTGTTGCGATTCGATCGCTTCTAGTATGATAAATAGACATTTGCACAATTAAAAGCGATGCAAAACAAACAACATTCACATATGTACACGGACAGCGAGTCACAAATAGTGATATATATCATAGGAGTGTGCTCGAAAAATATACATCGTCTTCGATCATAGGTTGGAAACACCTTATGATCGGAAAATGATAATACAAAAGTACAAAAATGAGTCTACACGATCATCCCATCAACGGTGATGATCTCGATAAAGAAACAACCGCTCGAGCCACGCACAGGAACCTCTGGCAAGGTCCACGGACTCCAAATCACATATCTTTGTAGCCTTTGAGAGGAATATCATCTATACTGGTCTCCGGTATATCTAGAGTCAAGCGCTCTAGATGATGCTCCAAATCGATCCAAAATCTCTACCGGTGGCGTAAGTTGGGGCCCGGGTGCGGTGGCGCAAGCGGTTGTCTCCTCTCGAAAGGTTGGAGATGAGCCGGTCGTTGTGGACCCACATACATATGTATTCAAAAAAACTTTTGATTATTAGTTTTTTAAGACGATAAAAAATTAAAAAAATTAGCACTTAGCAAATGTTGAAAAATAATTTTACGAATCATCCCACGTTCCCCTCGCCGGGAGAGACATCTCTCTGTCACCGCGGAAATCCATCCCGCATACGGAAAATCCTCTATAACAAAAAGTCGCGACGATCCGCCCAACGAAAATATGAAGAAGGGAATCATGCAACTTCTCGGTCCTCAATAGCATGACGGGCCATCCAGGTCGCGGACCAACGAACCATTCTTGGTTCTCGAGGTCGGCCGGTACCAACGACAATACTTTGTGGAGCTAATAGGGAGATCCTCTCGAAAGCAAAAGAAACGACGATGGATCCGTATCCAAAAAGTTTTTTAGTTTCCCGGTTTTTGCTCCGGTAAGTTGGCCTTTTATATCGCCAACACGCCTTCACACCGACTGAAGATGGTGCGCGATAAGCGAGTCACCATCGCAACACGCATTTGGGAACCAGTAGCCACATGTAGTGCGGCGCTCCCACATAGTTTGGTAACGAGTGGAATGCTATAACCTTCGAGCGGGACGCGATGACATGTTTTATGTCAATCCGTTTGTGTCCCGAGGAGTTTGCCCGATCATTGCAAAATTCGAGTTGAAGACTAGCGACGACTACGGCCACACGGCCTAGACCCAAATAAGGATACTTGTTCACCCCTCTTGGACAACAAACGCTCAAAAAGTATATATTCCGTCCCGGCTCATTTTCGAGCCGGTGGCCACCGATGAAGAAACACCGGCCCTCCTGCAAGCCATACTATCTACGACCATGTTAAGAGTTCCACTTGTGCCCTCATGCCGCAGATGGCCCAAATTTGTATAAAGACTGCATGCTTTTAATGCTCCTTTATGTGGGAAAATGAAGTATTACGGCTTCATCCACTTCCTCATGCTCTCTTTCTCGCCAAATAAGCATCTTGTTAGTCCCGCAGCATAAAAATAAGGCAAGTTAGAATGATTTCATTTAAAAAAATCGCGAGAAAAATGAGAAAACCGTGTTTTAAAAGTGACCGCGCGGGTACCGCACCCACTCTTTGTATCGCAGCGTAGCTCCGCACGCGGGATGTATTCCGGGTGCGGTACCCACGATTTTTTTCTCCCGTTAGATCGGGGGTCCTGCAGTGGCCGTGTCCCACCTCGCGGACTCCGCGCGCATTTTTGAACCATTTTTTGCCCTAAAAAAATCCAAACTAAAGCCTAAAAATGAATTTCAAACGGATGAAAAACAAGGTAAGGAGGTCGTGGATTATCGGGGCCGACGATTTTCGATTCCAAATCGGCCGAATTTTCTCGAATCTTCACGGGAACTTTTTTATCCAAAAAAGCTTTTTACTTTTCACTGCGCAGTCGAACGGTAAAATGAAATAGAAAAAGTCCTTTTTATAAGTTTTTTTCGAATGAATGAATTTTTAATTTGTTTATTTTTCACTTTAAAAGGGTATTTTTTGAAAGCATTTTTACTTATCTTAAACGAGGTATGTGTAATGTTTCGAGTTTTTGTGCGAGATAGGATTTTCGGGTGAAATGATCGTTTTTCAACAAAGAGCATACTTTTTATCCTTTTTCGGACTCTTTCAAAAATTTACGAAAAAGCGAAACTTTGGAGTCCTCTTTTAAGCCCTTTTCGGACTCTCTAAATATGAAAAGATTGATGAGTACTTGACTATTCGAACTCCGTTAAAGTAAATGAACGGTCGTCCCTTTCGGTATAGGGTTTACCCCTTTACGGTACCGAAATGGACTATTTACGAAAAAGGTATACGTTGACTAAATACGGTCGATAGAGTTCTCTCCGCATTATTTTTATCCTTTTCGGGCTCGAGAGACTAAATTTACGAAAAAGAACACCAATGGAGTCTTCTTAAGCTTTTCTTCGACTCCTAAAAGCGAAAAACACGAGTTTCTCCTATCTCGGACTCATTAAAACTTAACGGTCAGGACTGTTTAATTTCTCGACGAACGAACCACTCCTTCTTAGGGTTCGAATTTTAAACTAAGTTGGACTCATCCGAAGGATGAGCTTATAATCAAGCAAATGTTATCCTCTCAAGCTTGTCAAAAATAGAGGTACTTGCCAGAAATGGTGGGGGAAAGAGAGAAAAATGGGCGTGTTTGTTGTATTTTAATCTTCGAAAACTCGGTCAACCACTCTTGGACACGACACTTATATTCACCCGGGTTGGGAAATCCTTTGCTATCGGTTAATCAAACCACATTGAAAGTTTTCGACCAGCTTTACGGGTATTAGCTTTGGGTCAATTGTTACCAAAGCCATCTATCGGTGTCGTTATGTGTCCAGAGAGAACGAGTTCAAATAAAACCATTCATCTCGCAAAATATCCGTCATCCATCTTTGACCATCCCAGAGTCGAGTCCTTGCCAATATATTTTCAAAACTTGATCTATGATTTCGTGTTGTGGGTTTACCTACGACGGATCACTTTCTATCGACATCAACACATTATCTAGGAAGTTGATCTAGAAATCGTCGGTACCTTTGTAAATCTGCATGCCTCACGATAGGGATTCTGCGCCTTCGACGACGAGGTTGCATCATTGACCTTCGATCGAATGATTTCGTGAGATGTTCGACTTCAACTCATTCATTCACATTTCATGGATTGTGCGAGTACTTTGAGAGCCATTGACATTGCGGTGGTTTCTCTCTTGCTTGTTAACGGTTCACATCATTCGTTTGGTAATCAAGTGGTTTCTACCATGTTCGACTTCGACACGGTCATTCACATGGATAGAATCGTACCGGGTTCGAGATGCGGAAAATCAAGACCACGGATCTAGTTTCCACCATCCAGGCTGCGAGGAATTTTGTTGTCATCTATATAGTAGACTATTGATAAACGAGATGGCTACGTCCATCTTGTGTCTACATATATACGTACTATGATGTATTCAAAATCATTCTTGTATCGAACGATTTCGGTTAGTTTTATAGTTAGTTTTATTCGAGTATGGGAATGCCTACCTTAGTGATGACATATACATGTATATAATTTGCATTGAATGTTTTTACGAGAGTTCGACCGTGTCCACAGGATGATCTTTGAAATGATAAGCATTTTGCACTCTTCATATATGACGGACCACACGCTTCATCTATTCCGGGATTTTGCACTTTAGGGGGCAATTTGTTACACCGAAAATTGTCACCTTGACATTTTACCATGAGTATGAGCTCATTATTACTCATACTTCCTCCTTTTGCAAGTCCAATATATCGGCTCCTCATGTCAAGCTTCAAAATCAAAGAAAAATCCCTAAAATCCCCTAAGAATTGGTATCGCACTTTCTCTATGCATTCCTCGCGGTCCACGCACCTAAATCTCAGCCACACTCGCGGAACCATACCGCACGTTCTTTGTGTAATGGGTGCGGACCTGCGTAAAACATAAAAAAGGCGAGAAAATGAAGATAAAAAAATGAATTCGGGGTGAATTCTAGAAGATTCTAGACGGGAATTTTCGGGAATGGATACGCTTTGAGAAGGTTCATGCATCCCTCACTTGACGGAGCTAACCCCTTGATGTAAGGAGCTTATCCCTTTGAAGGAGGATTCTATCCCTTCATATTTGGAACAAGAAACCTCCTCTTTTCCACTATAAAAAGAGGCCTTGGGTAGCACTCAAAGGGAGTTCAAGCTTAAGAGATTTGAGTTAAATTTCGTTGAGATTCGATCTCAAATAACTAAGACTTTCGTGAGGTTAAATCACTCTTTTCTAGTTGTCTTGGTTCAAAAGAGTGCAATGCTTGTCATAGTAGAAGAGATTCCTACTTTCGGACCTGGGAGGACTGCACAACATCAAGGCACGTGGTTGTAAAGGTTTTCTACATTTGAAATTAATACAAATATACTCATTTCTCTCATTAAGACTCTGTCTATTCATGGTTTATTTCATAAATTCCTTGATCATTATGATAAGTATGATTTATAATAATGTCTATACGAAGTCTTGCTTAATCTTTTGCTTGTTTGTGATTGCAGATTCACGAGGAACGTTCTTTCGCGTGCACGGGAAGGACTTCAACAAAATCAAGCAAGCATTGGACATAAGGTAGGTCTCACACCTATATAGTGTTTTATGAATCTTACATGCTTAGAGAGAGATTAGTATAATTGGCTGTTTGTTGCTAGTTACCTTTTGTACTAGAGAGATCGGTCTTGTCCGCAAGACGGATTAATCTACACAACAGCCCCCACCTAGTTTTGGTGATCACTTTCCAACTAGGATCAGGAAAGATGTTTCAGGATGCCTCCTTCACTGTTTCTTGTTGCCATCTTCAACATGATTTCTCTATGGATCAAGAGATTTTCTAGGATCTGGGCTTCATTATCACTATCATCACTTTGGATTTGGATGATGTCGAATTCCCTTTCCTGTTCATGACCGCTTTCTTCCTTTGTATGCCAATCAACACATAGTTATAATAACAAGCACACAGAAAAAAAAAAGGTACACACAGTCAAATGATCACTGTGTTGGGTAAGGTCACAAATATTTTCTGTGTTTTTGGTATAAGCAAGACAGCCTTGTAGAAGACAAACACCCCTCCCAATCAAAACACTTCTCTTGTACTTCACTGTTTCTCACACATAGTTTGAAAAAACACCTTGAAATTTCAATCACAGCTTCACTCACTACAGTCTGTTTCAGGGATAAAGAGGCAACACTGATTTTTCTTTTCACCACACAGAGAGGACTTTTTAAAGTGATAAAGTCATTCATGTATGATCACTTTTGTTAAATTAGGCTCACTGTTTCAACTTAGGAATACTGTGTTTTCCTTTCCAAAACTGCTTCACCTTCTAACACTGTTTTGAGGACAATTTATTAGGCCTTTTTGACATTAATAAAAACCCACCACTTTCACTATTTCAATGTCGGGCAATCACAGCCACAACAATCTTGGACCTTAAACAAAATTTCAACCCTTCTTACCACTGTTTTCACTACTACAATATAGCTGACAAAGTTTATGGTTTTGCCCTATCACAGTTAGGGCACCTCCAACAATTTGACAAAACCTCTACTACTGTGTATGATTTGACTTGCAGGTTTATGTTTTAGCACTGTTTTGAGGGCAGTTTTTAGGCCTTTTTACATCAACATAAACACTCCACTTTCATTATGTCAATCTTCTTCGAACTATTCAGCCCAACACACCTTGATTTACACCAAGAGTTTCGAATTTTCGCCACTATTTAGTCTTGAAAAAACCACAGCATTGATCACCCTTTTAGAAAATTGAATATACCAAGGAGGTAAACAAAATACCTCGAAGATCGATGGTGGAAAGAGTTGAGTAGCTTTAAGACTTGTTGAAGGCATTTTGAGTGTTAAATTATGCACGGCAGGTTGAACTGGGAAGGCGTCGTGCAATAGAAAAGGAGTCGGGTCGACGATGGGCAGTCGTGATCGGCACCTACAGGCGTGCCACGTGCCACTACAGGAACGCCACGCAACAATACAACTTCTTCACAAATTTGATCCTGAACGTGCCGCGCAGTCTCCAAGCTTTAAACTCTGCAAATTTTCGTTCAAAAACTTCTTCTTCGGTCCAGTGAACAACTAAGAGGAGTTGTTTGCGTTTTTTAGAATTTCAAATGGGCTTGCAATGGTCCTTTATCCTCTTGAAGTTGAAAAAGTCGATTACCCTTTACGGTTACTTTTGTGAGGGTTTTTGTAAGTCCCTTTTTGAAAAAGGTGTTGGTTGTGAAACAATAAATGAAAACCCAATCTTATCATTTGTGATTTTTTAAAAGAAAACAAACCCAAACTCGACCAGGCTTCTTTGAAGTACTGTGGATGACTGTTTTTGGAGGTCTTTATACTTGTGACCTTTTTTCACCGTGAGAAAACCACTTTGAAGTCTAATCATCACTCAATGTTTTTCTTATTGAAAAGGAAACCCAATGATTTGTGAAGCATCTTTCCCATACTTGCAAGGAGATAACTTAACTTAAACTGACAGTGTCCATTCCTGATGATTATATCTACTTGTTAGAGGAAAACCTGGCTCAAATCCATATAGAGACTGTAGATTCATTCTCAAAATGACTTTTCTCTTTGATTGTGAGGTGAAACTCAGTTGTACTCACCTGGGCTTTACTATCATCTATCCATCAAAAGGGAACTTCTTTTAAAAACCTCTCCTTTACTCAAAATGCAACAGCAAGGTATCTTTGACCTCTTTTTATAAGGAACAAGCCTTCATTTTTAACAGTGGCATGATTTATTGGTTTTGAATGTTGTTCCAGAACCTGAAAAACATGCCATAATCCTTCTTGCACATTTATGAACCTATGTGTTTAATTGCAATGCCTCTTTGGGAAAACTAAGCTCAAATTGCTTCTTGTCCACTATGATGAGTTATTGAGAGAAAATTCCTTATGAACAGGAAGAACATAACTTTTTGAAAAGAAATCATCACTTTTTGGCCTGTGTCTAACCCATCTCTCAACCTCAGCAAGGTTGTTTCATGTTGGCTCCAGACTGTCTTTTGAAAGAAACTTTGATAAGAGATAAGATCAAACTCTAGGATTATTATAGTACCCTGCTTTCTCTTTGTTTTTTAACACCATATCTCCGTTCAGAAGCCTTCAACTGTCTCCTACTGTTCTTAAAATTTGTCTCTCAGTCAGTGAAAAACCATAAAGTCAATCACTGTCCCTGGCCCTCTGCTTATAGATGAAGGAGGCCTATTTTTTTGACAGATGTCTGGTTTCCTTTCAACCTCTGTTTCAACCCAATGAATAATTTTTGATGAACATACTGATAGTGGTTTCCTTTATTCATGATGGCAGAAGTTAGTTTGAGACCAAGACTGTTTGACTCCTTTGGCCATCTTCTTAATAACATTTCTTCATTGATAATCAACCCAATAGCTTCTCATTGTAATTCAATAACAGTGAAACTCATACAAATAATTTTTAAAAGCACCACTTCTTTGCCTCTGCCTTTAACATCATTTTTATTTCAGAAACCCTTAGTTGCTATCTTACTGTACCCAAAAAATGTCTTACAGTCAGTGCAATTCGTAAAATAAAACTTTATCCATGGCCCTCTGCTTATAGATGAAGGAGGTGCTCTCAGTCTTCAACCATCTACTTATAAAATGAAGGGGATTTTCTCAGTGATGCCATCTCATCAGCTTTTAACAGTGTTATTTTTCCTTTCACTGCCTTTTCATGCTTTGACTGTGATTGCAGGAGCTTAATGAAACAACTCTCTGCCCTGTAACTGCATCCCAGGCTCAAAATCACATGAGAAGCAGCTGTCTTCTCATGTTGAGCCACATACTGTCTTCTAGGATGATGGTACACTTCTACTCTTTGAAGATCCATTGAAACACTATAAAACCACCTAATATCAGTTTTGACCTAGGGCATGTGCATTGCTGAGACTTTAGGGCTTGTTAGTGGCGCGACTTAAGGGTGTAACCAACTTTATTTGCAGAATGGGAAGGTCTGTTATGACTGGTCTGTAGTAGATAGAGGTTATTTGGCTTTAGGATAGTTTTCCAAGGGAGGAATGCCTAAAGCGCCACTACCTAACTTAGGGGAGACTTCTTTGGACATATTTGTATTGTTTTCTTTGGAGGTGATGGACAAGCTAATATGGCTGAGGCTAGATAGGGCTTGATAATGAGGTTTCATCTCATCATGGGCGGATTGAAAAGGTAGGAGGGAAAATTTTTTTATGGGTGTTTTCCAGCTGGAAAATTTGACAATTTTTTAGATTAGCTGCTAGAAAACTTGGCTGTTACAACTAGTCATGACCAACAAGTGAAAAATACTATTGAATAACACATTGTCCATTGGACTTTTGGATTTCTGTCTCCTTTGTTTTGAAAGTTTCCTGTGTATGGCTATATTCTTCCAACACCTCAAAATAGTATGGTTATTCAAACCACAAAAGGAACATGTAAAATTTCTCCAAATATTATGTGACGATTTTCATGTTTATCATAATTAAAAGCAACTTGATTAGAGAAATATTTATACCTTGCACATTCACCTTTGTTGCCTTCTTGAGGAGGTGAATTTGATGAGGTAGTGGCTCTCTTCGGAATACCAACAATGGGTTTAATGGATTTAGAGCTTTCAACATCCTCTTGTTTTCCATTTCCATTAGTTTCATGCTTATGGGCATCTTCTTGCAAAGTGGGTGTTAAACTTTTTCATTCCTCATGAACGCAAACTGCACAAGCTTGAGATAATGAAAATGTAATGAAAATATTTCTTGGAATACCTTCATGTGCCTCCTTGACTTTGAAGCATTCTCCATCTTCTTGCTATCCATAACCACTACTTTCATGGCTAAAATAAATCTCTTCAACAATGGGTGTAAACCTGTTGTATTCTCCACAAATACAATCTTTAGGTATTAAATATGTAATGGAAGAATTTATAGAAACATTTCTAAAAGTATCCATTGTTTTTGAGTGCTCTACATCATCTTGTTCACCAAAACCTAGACCCATGTACCTAGACCTTCCCTCAATAACAATAAGGTTTATAATTCATTGTGCATGTTTGCCTAACCCTTTACCTTCATAGCCCATTTTTTTTAACAATTTGGACCATATTCCTCTAGTGTGTCTTTCAAAAACATCAAAAAATTCATCTTGAGAGGAAAATGAAGATACATTTTATTTGCATACCTCATTTTCATGAACATACTTAGCTAGGGTTTCCTTGGCATCATGGAGTTGAATCTCCATCTCATGCACCTTTTCTAAGGTTTCATTTGCAATATGGAGATGAATATCCATCTCATGCATATTTTCTAGGTTTTCATTTGAAATATGGAGCTGTGTATCCATCTCATGCATTTTTTCAAGAATATCTTGATTGTCCTCCTTCATGGCCATCAACTACTCCTGAATCCTGCTGCCCTCCTTCCTATCTTCAACCATCTATTGAACCATATATCTTATGATGAAGAGATTCTGCAACATCTCTTCATCAAAGAGTCTTGCTAAGGAAGTTTGATTAGAAACAGTGCTGGATGAAGCTACCATTTTCACACTTGTAATGCATAGAAAAAAGCTTCTTTGTTGTGATTTTGAGAGTTGGGTCCTCAATGTTGACCTTCTCCTCTCTTCAGCTTACACACATAAACTTGCACACAGTTAAATTCTCCTTACACAAATACAAAATCAATAGCTAATTTTATAGCTAACCTTGGAAAACCCTGAGAAAAAATTGGGCTAAAATGAGCTAAGCTATGGCTCTGATACCAAAAATGATATAAATAGGAAAAACTAGTTTCGCTGTGCTATATTCATCATTAGTATAAAAGAAAGTGCTTAGCGATTATGTCAAATAGCACGTTTATGAGAGGGTTTATGTGTCAAATTTGTGTGTCTTTTATGAGAAATTCATGAAGTAAATTAGCTTTAAAAACACATAAACAACAAGTAATTTAATTGCAGAGAATATAATACACAACAAGAACATTACACAGTAGTGATGAAGGAGTTTACCCCTCCTTAGCTACATCTCCTTGGACCAGCTTAAATGGCTTGACCCTCTTTGATTAACTGATCAAATGTTTGAATACAGTTGTTTCCTAAGCTCTTATGGCTCTCAAACTTGCTCCAATGGCTCTGGGAAAAACCCAATGCCCCTGTTTTGGTTCTGATTGAGTCAAATTCTAACTCTCTAGGAAAAAGTTATGCCTCTTTCAATAAACCTAGAAAACCTCAGCTAAATTTGGAAAACTAGAACTAACTACAGTTAAAGTGGCAATTCTGCCATTTTAGTCAAATCTTCCAAACTAATCCGTGATTAAAGTTAACTGGAAGTTAATCGCTAATTAAGCGCAACTTAAGCGCTAATTACATGCTTAGCATAATCCACACTTAGAAACTGGATTAACGCTTTTAAACCGGTTTAAAGTTTAAATAATCATGGTTTAATGTGTTAATACTCTGCTTAGTGATAGAGATCCTGCCGTGGTCCTGGCTAGTGGTCCTATGGATCGGGGCTGGCCCCTGTTTTCCCCATCATATTACAACATACGCTTTAAATACAAGCTGACAACATTACATGTTAAGTCTTAATGTGTAGCGGAGGCGGCAGACATTGCACGTGTTGTGGGGGAGGTCGCGGGGTTGAACACCAAACTTCGCCCGAAATTTGACATAAAATTTGTATACAACCAAATACCTATAGGGGGCACGTGGCAGCCTTCGGGCTTGCTACGTGTCGTCATCTGATTGGCTTAAAATTGACCAATAAGATTACACCACGTGACCTACCATACAAACCAACCAAATGTTGCAAAGCGAAAACTTACCATTCGATGAAGAAAATTGACCAATATTTTGATTAGCCGCATCAACTGCCATGTCATAAGTACATACTGCTGACTGGGCTCCCTGGCTGAATTTTTTTTTGAAAATTTGCCTATTTAGCCAAACGATTAGAACACTCTAACTTTCTAATACAGACACCATTTTGAGTGAAAAAAAGTGCACCGGAATGCAGAAGACGAGAAATATTCGGTAGGTTCCAATAAATTTCAAGAAATTTTATTTTTTAGCAAATTTTTGCCCCCAATTCAGTTTCTGATCATTCACTTGTCCCGTGGCTATGTGTCTCAAGAATTATTTTCCTTTGTTGAAGATCCCATCATAACCACATTCTTCCAAAACTGCAACATAGATGAGATTTTTCTTTAGGACTGGTATGAACATGATATCCTTGAGCCTAAGAAGGGAGATCGACTCTCTCTAAAAGGTGACTGTACCAATCAAAATCGCATTGTACCTTCCATCGTTCCATAGCTTGATTTTCATATGGAGATATTTCTCTTTTAGGTCACTGAAAAAGTCTCTACACCATATCATGTGGAATGATGCACCTGAGTCCAAGTACCAAACACTCCCTATCACTATGCTTTCCATGCATGTGATAAGAGTAAATTCAATGCTTGAACTGTGAAGCCAAAATTTCACCTGCTTCTCCTCTTCAGGTATTATTTCTTTCCCTTTTGTGTTGACACTTCCTGTCATATTTCCCATATTCATGACAAATGAAGCATTTAATTTGGAGAAATCTTTCTTCTTTCCCCCTTGGATAGATTCTAGTTTAGTTTGAGATTTATTCCCTTTTTCCTTCTTTCCCTTTCCAACCAATGCAAATTTTTCTTCATCCTTACCCTTGGATGAAGTCCCCTCTATAGTGTTTCACCCTATTTCCTCTTGTACCAAATCAAACCATAATCGTTCCCAATTCGTCAGTTTCTCCCTCGAGTTCACTGAATCTTGGTAGCTATGCCAGCTCTAGGGAAGGCCTAGAAGGACTAGGATTACAAAGTTGTATTCTACAACATTAACACCAACCGCGCCGTTTTCATCATGAACTTGTGTGAACCTACTCATATACTGCAGAATAATTTTATTCTTCTGCATCTTAATATTTTTAAGTTTATTTTTTAGCACAAGCTTCTTGTAGTCACTAATATTTTCATTTTTTTTCAGTGCTTTCTATATTGCAAACGAAGTTTCTTTCCCATGGATATTTTGAGACAATGTGGTCTCGTACTCTCTCCAAGATTATTCTCCTCAAATTGGCTACATCATTCTTTGACTGAGCAAGGTTTTGGGCATCATATGCCTGTGCTTTTGCAACATCTATCTTGATGTATTCTAGCAATCCATTTTCATCCAATACCTCCTCCATGCAATCCTTCCATGCAATTAAATTAAAGTTTCCTTCCAAGGCATACTCTAGCCTCAACCCGTTGAAGGTCATATTTTGAGATCTAAAGAGATCCTGCTACAATGAACTGCAAATTGGATTCTCCTGAGAAACAACTTCGAAATTACTTGTCTAAAGTGATTCTTACTCTGATACTGGTATAAATTATAATTTATATTTGCAACTTCTCATGAAATTTTAATCAAAATCACAAGATACAAACCTACTCTACTGCTTTGCAGAATTAAATTCAAAATTGATAACATCAACTGCAAACGTGAAATGAGAAATAATACATATGCACATAATATTTTTCCAGGGGAAATCAATATGCTAGAAACCCCTTTTCCTGCTTGCATTAATATGATGAATATAGATGTATTACAATTGTTAGCTCAATTTGCAAGTGAATATCCTATCTCTCTGCTCACTAAGAATCTATGACAGAGAATTAGTAAATTTATTCCTTTGCTTGAGCCCCTAATGCCTTACGAATTTCCTTGAGAAATTAGGCCGCTATTATATACTAAATTCCTCCAAAATTATTGCACAGTTCCTAGGTTGATCATATGACTACACGCAACACATGTACGCTCAAGAATAGTCTACAACTGATGTTACACTACCTTGTAATCTCCACCACAACTAGGGAACTAGAATTATCTGCATGCAGTAGCTATTTTGGGCTAATTGATTAGTTAAATGGATGATCACTGAGTTAGACTGAAGTCCCACTACACAACTGACCTCCCACTAGTTCCTCCAATAATTAGAACTAGTTTAACTGAAAACAACTTGAAATAAATAACCTTCATTGATGCACATTAGTAACCACACATGATTAAATGAAATATAACTTCTCTAAATAAAATTTACTGAGCTAACTGAGTGAATATATACATGTCACCTCAGTTAACTGCATCCAAGTTGTCTACTGATGTGGAAATTCAAAATTTCTCAATTGAATCAAGGAAAAATCAAATTGAGAATTTCTTGCTGCATTTTTCAACAATTCGTTTTGTATCATATTAATCGCTAGACGGTAGACCTGGTTGATTCATGGAATATCAAATTTTACTTTTGCTCAGTATTGCAAACCTTCATGAATGGAGAGAGAAGGTAAAATCAGAATTGACAGCTTATGGACGTGGTGTATGGAAGCTAGTATTCGATGAATACAATAAATATCTCCCCTCTAAGAGAGAAAAATAGTGGAATGCTCACGAAAAATGTAAAATTTATAACAAACTTCACAATATCTATCTTGAGACGTTGATATATCTCAATTTTTCAAAGTAAATATGGTATAGGTTGCAACTCATGCATGGAGGAGATACTAGTAACAACAATGTAGAAAAGGAGAAGAAAAAGAGGAAGAAGAAAATTGCCTCTAAGAAAGAAAGTGTTCATCCAAATGAGACCTGTTATGCTAATATGAATGTACCCGATTCTCACGAGGAGAATAAAGATGAATAAAAATACAAGCTTGGTTCAGCCTTGGTCAAAATTGTAAGACTTCAAAATGAAAATAGAGATAAAATGAATTTGTTGCAAATATGTGATGAAAGAAAGCATGAGTACAAGGAATAAATTATTAGCCCGAGGACATGGTTAGAAGAAGCAAGGAGAGTTGAAGAGGTGATCAAAAACTGATTAAACTAAAGAGAGGAATAAGTTAAAAAATTAGAAGCAAATATTGTCTGCATGAGAAAGAAGTCTGAAATGAGTAGTAACTCAAATGCAACCACAAAAGAAAATAAATTAGCTCCAAAAAGGTTTATAGAAGAAGGTACCATCAACATGGTTAGTAAGGAAACAAGAAAGAAATTTCAGCATAAACAACAAAATAATGAGTTGAAGTAAATTTCCTTTGAAAGGTCATTTTATCCTCGAGATGAGTTGATAAAATCTGCAAGCTTCCAAAGGAGACCCTTTAGTCCTCTAAAAGATGTCAAGTGATTTTGTTACCACAACCTTGCGCACACACTAGCTTAATGTTAGATAAATAAAACCAAATATTATCAACAGAATATGCAACACGAAATGATGTTCCCTCAAGAAAGCAAATAAAGAAGACAATCAATCACCAAGTACAAAAACTCTTTCTATGGCTACAATTATTTGTGCAATGGTTTTGGACACAAATATATTGAATGCAAACTGAATGCAAAGAATAATATGAGCATAATAAGACACAATCACTTTCCTATATTTATTAGACACATAATATGGCATAAATGTTACAACCTTGGCCACATGGCCAAAGATTGCAAGTTTCATTGTACCTTAAAGAAAACTAGACAGAAAAAAGGTCACTCAAAGTAGACCATATAATAAGTTAGAAGGAGATGGAGAGAACAAAATACAACCCACTAAAGTGTGGGAAATGAAGAAATAGAAACATGCAACTTCAATGACAAATTGAAGTTATATTGGTCTCAGGGGGGGCAGTTAAGGAAACAAGGAAGAATGTTGTTAATTTCTATGTTAGAGTAACACCATCTCAGGGGGAGATGAACCCCAACAATATTTCTTGAAGACATGGCAAGCTAATATATGTGATTCAAAGGTTGCAATATTTGTGAGTAAGATTCATTTGTGAGTTATATGTCTTTCTGAATTGAACTCCAACATAAAGAATACTCATGCATAAGTGTGGATAGTTTCAAAGATGAGAAATCAACTTATGTAGATGCCAAATATGCTAAAGCCTATTAAACCTGCAAATATGCCATTATCCTTATAGAATTTGAAGTTCGAGTGTGTATTGATATAAAATCCCAATGGAGAGTATCTAAGGATTATATGCTAGGTTTGGAATACTTCATTTGCAAAAATGTAGGGCTGGAATGCCTTGAGATTGTTACATAAATAAATAGAAAAATGTGACTAAAAGTTAAAGTCAAAGTCTTGAAGAACTCTAGATCCAAAGAGAAAAATATCAAAGGAACAATGAGCATCACCTGCATAATATATTCAACAATAATGTTAGAGTGTCACTAAAAGAAGAAAAGGAAAAAAATCTTCATTTAAAGAGCTTGTGCAAGAAATGTATAATTGAATTACAAAAAGAAAAATCTTAGGAGGCAACATGGAAATAACAAGGATTTAGAGTGATTGGGAAACATATAATCACACATCTAGATGGATACAAACATCTTAAACATGATATAAATTCTTGTAGATCCTTATCATAAGGAGAAGGTGGAGGAGCATTTGGAAAATGTATGATGAGAACCAAGTTTGAAAACCATCCTTGATAAGATTGAATGAGGGGGTCTAAATATAATGTTGAAATACTAGAATGATCCAATTGTTATGACAAAATTAGTTCAAGCTAGGAGAGTTGGTATTGTGGCTTATGTTTCTACTTCATATCAACCATCTTAGGAAGATCATATTGAAGAGGATGATGCGTGTGAAAAACAGGATGAAATTATTGTTCATCGTACTGCAAGTGTTGGTGAGGTCAAGATAAAGATGAGATGAATGTTGAGGGTTGAACTTGTTTGCAATTTACATATTTGGATATAATCACAATGGTATGAAGAAAATTTTTAAGAAGAGAGTTTTTAGGTTTTTATGAATGCAAACATTAAGTTTAATGGAATATATAAATAATAGACATTGTGTCCATATATATACACTGAGGGAGCAATGAATAACACAGAGAGAGAAATGAACATAATAGAGAATAAAAAATATATTAGTCACATGGTAGCCATAACATATGGAATTAACTTCAACCTTGATACATTTCAAAATCATACCATTATTGAAGAATTTAGGCAGAAAAATCGAGCATCAAATCCTACCATGTATTTATTAATATTGGACAAACACATAAGTGTTATTGGGGACTTTGGCACAGATAGCTAGAATCAATTTTTTTTTTGATTTTATGCATTGATACCAAATCATATTCCTTGTTAGACATATACAAGGAAATATTGGTGTATACTTTGCGTGTATTGCATAGGGAAACCTCAGTTTAGATCTTGTGTCAATATTATGAAGGGGAATTTCTATATAGAATGAACCTATAGAGATTCCATTACAGAACAAGGAGATGGATGATTATACAATTCTCAAGAAAAACGAAAGTATTTTTTAGACAATGGTTCAACGCTCCTCTTTTTTTTAACGACATAGAATAACTACCTATCATGGATCCTAACTCTGTCGATTGTAGTGGAGGGTAATGCATGTGGGTTTTGGTCTAATGACAAGGTTGATTCCAACAAGTAGTATCAGAGTGTCAGGTCTCAAGTTTTAAAGTCACCCGACTCGCGCTAGGGGGGAGATTGTTGGACATTGGGTTCAACACTCCCCATCTATTTCACGACATGGAATAACTACCTCTCATGGATCCTAACTCTGAAGATTGTAGTAAAGACTAATGCTTGCTGGTTTTGGTATAACAAGAATCGTGATTCCAACAATATCCAACATTGGATCTTCCTTATTATTATAGAATATTGCAAACTTGACTGTGATTGTGTTAATGAAAGTGAAACAAAACAAGATAATTTTGGAATTACAGAGATCATTCTTGTGTGCCAAGGGGAAACAACATGCAACACTTGTGGTATATTCTATGGTAGTTAGATAGGATTCTAGAATGTAAACACATGCAAAATGAGATATATCACTTGGATATAATTTGCTATCATTGTGGTAGAAGCATAAATAATCAAGGATATAGTTATTCTAAAATTAATGGGCTTTGGAGGAGGAAAGGAGAAGGAAGAGGAATTAACGATGATTTATAAATAAATATAAAATACTTAGATCATGGATATATGTATTGTATTGAGGCTTTGGTGAAATGGAACTAATATTGGTATGGAGTGGACCTATTAAGGTGTAACGTCTGAGTAGCTAGAGAGACAAATAGGTATGATGATAGAAATTTCATATCCCAAATGATAGGGATGTAGAGGAAAAATAAAAAGGACATAGAGGTAGAGATGATAGATGCATAAAACATTACTTAGTAGTTGCATGTCAAGACATATTTTAATGAAACACTTTTCAATCTTCGTATGCCATATGTGTATCATTGAGTGTATTAATTGCATAATATGTGTTAGAAGAAGCGAGATATGCATTACATTGATGATAGAATTTTTTTTGAGGGTTCCAAATAATTTATCATTATATGACATATTGAAGTACCCGAGGTAAAAAAATGGATATTAAAAGGCTCATTATGGTAAGAATATTCCTGATTTGAATACATTATGCCAGGGATATGCGCTTAGGGTGCTAGTATGACAGAACAAAGGAAAGACCAGGTTGTAAGCATTGAGGCCATTGGAGCCATGATGGAATTAAGCTGGTGATAGTTTCAGATAATGGTTAACCCGACGTAAATGGATACCAAGACAATGCAACCAAACTATGCTAGAGGTGAATGGTGGTCATGTTTTAGAACTAGAAGTAATCAACAAGGTCAAAAAGGCTACGTTTTTAGCATGAAATGCCTTTGAATGTCACCATGAACACAAGGAATCTGTTACAATCCATGAGGGGTGCTTAAAACTGGAGGAAGAATCATCTCTTCAGATGTGAGAAAACATAGGCTAAAGGCATAATTGAAGGAATTTTGTAAAAACGTCTAGGATTTCAAGAAATTAAATAAATCTTCTCAAAATGATTGTGAGAATGCCCTTGCAGCTAGATGTCAATATGTTTACCTAGATAATTTCCATTCATATTTGTATGAGTGATTAAGGAATGTTGTAGAATCCCCAAAGTTTTTAAATAAATTACAGGCTTCTCATGATAATGTAAATTCCACATCTATAGATCCAACAAACTTAGTAATGAAAAGGGGATATGATGGCTAATAGTAACTCTGAAGACACCTAAGCTTGTGAGTTTGGATTCCAGATGACCTGATTACAAGAAAATTCAAAAAAGTGCAGACTGGACAATGAATGATATTGTATCCAACTCGTGAGATGAGGAAATAATTCCAGAGCAGTTGAAAACATTTCATTTTTCCCTCATCGTGAGTTAGTACCTTGAATGATTAAAGTTACATAAGAATGGAGGGAATTATGAAGGGAAAACCTAACTAAGAGGATATTGTTTCGAATAAATTTAGTGGTAGGGGTTTGAAATTTCTTGATAGGAGATCAAGTATTTCAAAGGTTAGAAACTATACTTGATTAGTCAATTAATTTTCCTTCTGCATCGAAATTGAATGATAATATTATTTTTCATTCTTTTAAATTGAGAGGTACTCAAATTTAATGAAATGATTTTCCCATCAAGGATTTATATACCTAAAGCACTTTCGAAGAATCCTTGAGACACCAATAATGAAATTAATTTCCGAGCTTATTTAGGTTTGTTGAGGTTAGCACACCAATTTGTTTATTTTTGAGTTGAAAGGTAGAGAGGTCAAAATGGCAGTAATGGAAAGTTGCTGGGAATTCTTTCCAAAGCATACTATGCTACTGAGGAAGTTAAAGAGAATGAAGACAGAAAATATAGAAGGATATATTCAAGCCATGGTAGTACTTCCCAGGTCAATTAGTTAGTAAAGGTTTTGTAGAGAAAACAAGTGACATGATGCTAGTCCTATATCTACTCTTCAGATGATATCTGAATCATAAAATTTGAACCATGAATTTGAAAGTGGTATATTGTAAATTTGATGGTGAGCTTGGTGAGTATGAGAGTGTGTTCATCTAGAATTTATGCAATCACTAGATATCCCCTTGTTAACTTTCATTGTAAACTAGACCCCCTTGCCATTAATGCAAAGGGGGAGGTAAGCAGAGGTGAGGAAAAATGATTCTCAAGTAAAAAGGGGGAGGACTATTGTGTTTCCATCAATTCCAAAGGGGGATATTGTTGGAAATTTTTTCATTGATGGAAAAGGGTGTTGAAGTGTTTGATTGGTGTTGAGTAGGTGTTGTTGATCAAGAGGTGAAGGAGCTAATTATGTGTTACTTGTCAGAGATTGATTGCATATGTTGTGATGTTGTGGTTTTTATTATTTTTATGGAGCTGTAGTCACAATATGTGCAAAGCTATGGTTGAGACGTTTTTTAGATGATGATGATGGTTTTGTAGAGGTATATGAAGAAGTTGTGATGTAAGGTAATGGTATGCTACTGATCATGAGGTATGAATGCTTGCAAAATAGATGTTGTGATGTGAATTCATCCCAATTGGTTGTGAGCCTTAGAGATGCTTGGTGATTGTGGTGTAGAGGTGCACAAAGATGTCACAAAGGTGCCTTAAGAGGTTGTGATGAAAGAGGTTACAAATATGGATGGGGAATTTTTTATTTTTCCTTAGTTCAGGGGACATGTGCAGATTAGAGTCATCGAGATAGTTTCCTTTGATATGACGTGGCAGGAGTGGACTGAACACATTTTTCTCCCAAGATTGAGTTTTATTGGAGATGGATTCTCTTAGAGATCGGTTTTATCTAAGATATCAGAATCTCAGACCTTGGAAGTTCTCATAGAGTTACTCCACTTAAAACTTCGAGATTGTTTTCTCCGAGAAGAGTTTCTTCCATGGTGACATAGTAGTTGTTGCACTTACGTAAGAGAGGGAATTTATACATATGCACAAACACACACACACACACACACACACACACACACACACACACACACACACACGCACACACACACAAAAACACACACATTTATATGTTATGACCTCGGGTCATGAACGGGATGAAAAACAATACACTAATGCCAAGTGGCAGTGAGGAGGTTGATTGGGACAACCACATGGGTTCCACGTGGCAGTTTGATGTTGTGGCTCAAAATTTTAAGTGGACATAACTTTCGATACAAGGGTCAGATCAGGGAAAATATTATATCATTGCAAGCATCTCGACAAGACAAAAGAAATGATGTCATCCATTGAAGTTATAAGGAAGTTGAAAAAGATCAAAATTTTTAGACCCCATTTTCATAATGACACCTTGGATTTTGGATCAACATAGTAACTACCTCCTTCAACCCTATGTTTGGGGCTGGGGTTAGGAGGGGGTTCTGTGACACCCATATCCATTAGGATGGGTCAATGATGAAGCAAATATAAAGGTAAACAAACAATGTAGAATCAAATTTTCTATTAATGCTAATTTTGTGATGAAGTAGAGTTGGATGTAGTTCCACTTGATGTATGCAGAGTCGTGTTTGGGATTCCCTATATGTTCATGCAGGATGTGATATTCATGCGATGAGCCAACCAATACTACCTCATCAAGGACAAAATATTTTTTTGGTATGTTCCAACCAAGCCAAAATGATGATAAGTTTTAGCAAGAAATATGTTTTGTTATTTTTAAGGGAAAATTAGTTTGTAGAAGAGTCCATGAGAGCTAAGTCATCCATGGAGGGTGTAATAAGGAATATAAAAAATAATTGGAAGGGTTTCTAAAGGAGTGCAGGGGTGTAATGTAAGATCCTAAGGGGATGCCACTCAAGAAGGAAGTGGCACAAGATCCAAAAATTTCTAGACTATCTGTTTCTAAACATTGGGTAGTATAGACAATCTGTTATAAAGGAAAATGAGTGAAGTATAAGTTGAAAAAATTACTAAAATAGGGTGTCATTCCACCAAGTACCTCACCATGTGGGTCACCCATCATCATTGTGTCACAGAAGGAAAATACTTGGCATGTGCATATTTATTACAAGGTATAAAAAAAAACTTATGTTTAAGAACATGTACCCCCTGCCCAAGATAGGTGATCTGTTGGACTAGTTGCAACAAGCCAAATGCTTCACCAAGCTAGACTTAATTTCTGGATATCACTAGGTTCAGGTGATAATATGATAATTGAAATATCACCTTCAAAACTAGGAAAGGTTTGCATGAGTGGTTGGTTAGTCATGCCATTTGGCCTTTGAAATTCACTAGCTACATTCATAAGGTTAATGAAATATATATTGCACCATTTTATAGATTCATTTGTTATTGTTTATTTGGATGATATATTGGTATACATTACTACCTAAGATAAACACATATCACATTTGATTTAGGTGTTAGATACATTAAATAAGCACCAATTGTTGGAAAATATTAAGAAGTATTAGTTTTCACAACAATATTTAGTGTATCTAGGATATGTGGTAGGTGGGGGAGAGTTGAAGATAGATCCTACCAAGATTGAGTTCATCATGAAGTGGCTAGTGCCTACTAATGTTTTTGAGGTTAGGAGTTTCATTGAAGAAACATAGTAACCAATGAAATTATAGCCTCGTTTTCAGTAGTAACAGAACCATTCGACACCATAACAACGAGTGGAAAGAGCTTCTAGTGGGGAAAGGGATAGCGGAGGGCCTTTAAATAATTAAAGAAGAATACCAGTCAAGCGCCAGTTCTATTGTTACCAAAATTGTGCCATCCCTTCAATGTGGAGACATATGCGAGTGGGTATGCTATGGGAGTATTGTTGATGTATGGAGGAATCCTTGTATGCTACCATTCTAAAGTATTTCAAGGTGTGGTTCTCAACTACCCTAGCTATGATAATGAGCTCTATTCCTTGGTACAGGATAAGAAGAAGTGGAAACAATATATGATGGGAAAAGAGATAGTAATCCACATGGATCACTAGTCCCTATAGTACCTACAAGCACATAGTAATATATAACATAATAAACATTACACGTGGATGGGGTTTTTACTAAAATTTCATTTAGTGATCAAGTACAACAAGGGAAACACAAATAAGTTGGATGACATGCTTTCAAGGCCACCCACGTCAAATATCATATCTTTGGAAACCCTTATGCGCATGGTCGTTTCACCCATGACACATAAAAAGAGTCATACACATAGGATGAGGACTTCAAGGAGGTGTTTCAACAGTTGTAGAACCATAGTCATGTACAATATGGTAACAACACAATCGACAGCCATCTCTAAAATGGGTTACTCTATAGGTTTGATAAGTTATGTGTTCCTAAAGGTGAGCGACTGAATTTATCAAAGAGGCTCACAACTCTAAGGTTGTAGGGAATTTTGGTGTATGGAAGATAGTGGCCAACTTGAAAAGGTGTGTATATTAGTCCAAGATGCAAGAAGAGGCAACTAGGTTTATCAGAGGATGCATGTTTTTCTATATTGGAAAGTATAATATTGGGAAACATGGTCTATACCATCCCTTACAAGTACCCACTTGTTGTTGGGAATAATTTCCATGGAATTTGTGGGATTTTAATTACCAACAACCAAGAAGGGAAATGGATACCCATTTGTGGTAATTCACATGTTTAACAAGATGTGTGTTCTAATGCCCTATAAAAAGACCACAAGTGGGAAAGAAACAATGAATATTCTCTTTGGACAAGTCTAGGTGCACTTTGGGATACAAAGGAACAACATTTCCAATAAAGACACAATATTTATTAATGCATTTTGGTTGACATTGTGGGAGAAGATGGACACATTTTTAAAGAATTATACAACATTCCATTTCTAGAAAATGGGAAAAAATAAGTAGTCAATAGGACTTTGGTGCATATTTTTGGGGGTTACAATAAGAAGGATCCAAAGACTTGGGATGAAAATATGGTATATATACAACACTCTTATAACATAGCATCCCACAACTTTGGATATTGCATATGAGAAAAAAGGATAAGTGAGGGAGGATATTATAAGGGATGCCTTAAGGGAAAAAAAAAATTGTTGATAAGATAATAAAAATCCATCTACAAGTATAGGATAAATTGCATAAGTCATAGGAAAAAGACAAGACTAGGCATGATCAATACAAAATATAAAAGTATTTGAAGGGTGAGAGATAGAATATGGTTAAAGTTGAACAAGGAAAGACTACAAGGTCTTGGTAAGAAAATCAAGGCTTTGTGATATGGACCCTTTGATATAATAGAGAAAGTGGGAGTTAATTCCTATTGACTTATTCTACCCCCATACTAGGGCACTTACGTAGTGGTGAATGAGGGAATATAAAACTCTATGAGCCTTCCATGCTAGATCAAGAAGAGTAACATGTCCTACCTTTTGTTGAGGATTTGTCTCTAAATGCTCAAGTGGAGTTGACAGAGGATACAATTTTGCAGAAGAGGTCTATCAATACAAGATAGGGGCAACATGGCCTTTGACACATTGGGTTGAATGGAAAACTTCTAGGCAAGGCTAAATGGTACACCAAAGAGAAGGCGGAGGAAATTTTTTCTCACCTCCTTTAGTAAAATATCAAAAGAATCCAAAAATGGGGAGGTATGATCCATATTGGTCATTGTATTATTTTTCATCCATCTTAATGCTTTAAGAGTGGAGAAAGTGGAGGAATTAGATCACAAGACTATTTCTACCAATGGGTCCCAATGTGGCGAATTAGGAATTGACGCCTTCCTGAAGTAGTTTGAGGCAAAAAATGATTTTTTTGGGGTAAAAATTTTCCACTTAAGCATCACATCCATTAGTGCCATTCTGCACACATATACATTTCCATTGACACAAAAATCACCTGAATTAGATTCCTTATGCAAAATTTATGCTACTTGGAAGTTGAACTTCTTGTTTTGACCACTATGATTCAAGAATATTCCATGTAAACCCTCATTATTTATGGAAAAGGGACCATCCACATGATCATGATGAAAAATATTGTAGAATAGTCCATTATGTAACTCTATTTAAGAGTTGAAAGAGTCAAACTTAACCACTAATAGGCTATTGGGCTGTGTTATAATTGCGCTACTAGGAGGAAGAGGGGTCCCATTCTATTTGAGTGCATTTTGTTCCATAGATGAGTAGAGTAACTGAGAGAGAGAGAGAGAGAGAGAGAGAGAGAGGGGGGGGTTTAATACTCCAGTGTCCCACAAGCCTCAAGTATCACTCCTTTATACTTGCATCCATTTATACTCAAACAGAGAGAGAGTGGAGCAACCTCACCTTCCAGTTGGGCATTCTCACAAAAGGGTTTCCTAGGTCATATCTTGTGTTATTTTGGTTCGTGAGTGGTTCTATTTGTTTTCTATTTTCAACATAGTTATAATGTGCATGCATACATAATAAACAATATTTAAAAAATCCATAAATCTAAAAGAAAATTAACCCTCATAGTATAGATTTTAAAATTTCTAATATATTTTAGTAGATGTGTTGTGATATACTATCGAGTGAAATATCCACAATAGTTTACAAATCAATAAAAAATTACAACCACAAGCTACTTGGCTTAAGTATTGAAATATAAAAAAAGATAACCAAATTAACACTATTAACAATACCAAAATCTTATATCCCCATGAATTTAAAATAAATCTTGGAATGCTAATGAAGTTATTAATAACAAAAAAAAATTATATTTATAAATAATTTATCAATTCTAAATTAGTTGATCATACTAATTTTCCACCATTACGAGATTAAAAACAAAAGAATATATTTTTAATATTGAAACTAATGCTCATGGCCTCAGCGGACGACTCCAAAAACATATGTGTTTGTAAAATTTGTAATACAAAAAAAAGTTGAAGATGCACGTTTTCATTTAACATACTACTTCCTTAATAATAGAACATGATATTACCATATTTCATAACTTAATTAATTCTCTGAATTTCTTAAGTTACACAAACTAGAATAAGTCATGTGCTAACTTAATTAATCATCAAGTTTTATTAACTTAAACTACAATAAGTCATGTGCTTTTGTCTCCACTATGTTCAAATATTATTATGAAGGATATTTAATTTCATTCTTTTTATTTGTTCAACAAGAATATATTGGCTCGAAGGAAGGGGATGTTATACATTGTCATTAAAAAGTATATGATGTGGTGGAATGTGGAAATTGGCTTACTTGGCACTAGAGAATTTGGCGGAAATTCCGACGGCCAATTCGTCGCTATTCCGACACATATTCGTCGCAAGAGCGACAGTTCGGGGGCGGACAAACCGTGGTTTGTCATGCCGTCGCCGTTCCGACGCAAGTAAAAAGTGTCGCACTATAGACACTTCTTCCGTCGTTCCGAACAGGCATCACTCTTCCGACGTCTCACAAACCGTCGCGCCTCCGACGTTTGTAAACTGTCGCACTTCCGGTGAAATGTGGTTCGACGTTTTGGACGTCGTTATTCCGATGCTTATAAACCGTCGCAGTTCCGACTAAACGTGGTCCGACGTTTTGGCGTCGCTCTTCCGACGCTTGTAAACTGTCGCAATTCCGACTAAACGTGGTCCGACGTTTTGGACGTCACTCTTCCGACGTCTGGAAGATGTCGTAATTCCGACGATATGTGGTCCGACGTTTGGAACGTTGCTCTTCCGACGTTTTCATACTGTCTCTCTTCCGACGTTTCTGGGTTGTCGCAGTTCCGACGTCTACAAGGCGTCGGTAGACCGACGGAGGGTTCAATTTAAAAAAAAAAAAATTAAAATTTTAAAAGACGAGAAACGTTTTTTTGAAGATATTATATGAAGTAAAACAGTCCATGAAAGTGAAATAGCAGTATGTAGAATAGTAAAGCAACAGATAGAGTACCGACGTCCATTGTTCCAAATACAAATTAAAGTACCTAAAACCCTACAACAGTGAAGTAAAACAGTCCATGAAAGTGAAGATATTATATGAAGTAAAACCGTCCATGAAAGTGAAGATATTATATGAAGTAAAATAGTCCATGAAAGTGAAATAGCAGTATGTAGAATAGTAAAGCAACAGATAGAGTACCGACGTCCATTGTTCCAAATACAAATTAAAGTACCCAAAACCCTACAACAGTGAAGTAAAACAGTCCATGAAAGTGAAATAGCAGTATGTAGAATAGTAAAGCAACAGATAGAGTACCGACGTCCATTGTTCCAAATACAAATTAAAGTACCCAAGACCCTACAACAGTGAAGTAAAACAGTCCATGAAAGTGAAGATATTATATGAAGTAAAACAGTGCATGAAAGAGAAATAGCAGTATGTAGAATAGTAAAGCAACAGATAGAGTATCGACGTCCATTGTTCCAAATACAAATTAAAGTACCCAAAACCCTGCAACACAGAAAAACGCTAATCATAATCATGTGAGGAGTGTGATATGTCCAAAATATAAAAAGACCATCAGACCATATCAATAAACCAGCAACATAGACCAGCATCGCTAGTTTTGAAGGCAGAGTGATAAACATTAATCATTTTTTTTTCACAAGAGAAAAAACGCCGTTTTGAATATATTATATGAAGTAAAACAGTCCATGAAGTCATTACATTTTCACATCTGAAGATTGGAACCCAAATATCCATCCAGAAATGTGGAAGTCCCACCCCAGACAGTGATAGAAAAATACCCCATGTCACATACAGGGACTTGATATTAAACCCAGCAACGGTCCACATGGAGATTATCGACAATCCGAGAAAGCATCCAAATATGCCCGAGGCATCTATAAGAAAGTGAAATAGCAGTATGTAGAATAGTAAAGCAACAGATAGAGTACCGACGTCCATTGTTCCAAATACAAATTAAAGTACCCAAAATCCCGCAACAAAGAAAAACGCTAATCATGTGAGGAGTGTGATATGTCCAAAATATAAAAATACCATCAGACCATATCAATAAACCAGCAACATAGACCAGCATCGCTAGTTTTGAAGGCAGAGTGATAAACATTAATCATTTTTTTTTTCACAAGAGAAAAACGTTGTTTTGAATATATTATATGAAGTAAAACAGTCCATGAAGTCATTACATTTTCACATCTGAAGATTGGAACCCAAATATCCATCCAGAAAGTGGAAGTCCCACCCCAAACAGTGATAGAAAAATACCCCATGTCACATACAGGGACTTGATATAAAACCCAGTAACGGTCCACATGGAGATTATCGACAATCTGAGAAAGCATCCAAATATGCCCGAGGCATCTATAAGAAAGTGAAATAGCAGTATGTAGAATAGTAAAGTAACAGATAGAGTACCGACATCCATTGTTCCAAATACAAATTAAAGTACCCAAAATCCTTGAACAGAGAAAAACGCTAATCATGTGAGGAGTGTGATATGTCCAAAATATAAAAAGACCATCAGACCATATCAATAAACCAGCAACATAGATCATCATCGCTAGTTTTGAAGGCTGAATGATAAACATTAATCATTTTTTTTTCAGAAGAGAAAAAATGCTATTTTGAATATATTATATGAAGTAAAATAGTCCATGAAGTCATTACATTTTCACATCTGAAGATTGGAACCCAAATATCCATCCAGAAAAGTGGAAGTCCCACCCCAGACAATGATAGAAAAATACCCCATGTCACATACAGGGACATGATATAAAACCTAGTAACGGTCCACATGGAGATTATCGACAATCTGAGAAAGCATCCAAATATGCCCGAGGCATCTATAAGAAAGTGAAATAGCAGTATGTAGAATAGTAAAGCAACATATAGAGTACCGACGTCCATTGTTCCAAATACAAATTAAAGTACCCAAAATCCTTGAACAGATCAAGAAAAACGCTAATCATGTGAGAATTCAAAGTAAAGTTAATCTATTAACATTGCGAATAAAATTACACCGAAGTCAAAAGCATTGTTTTCAGAAGAGAAAAAAACGCTATTTTGAATATATTATATGAAGTAAAACAGTCCATGAAGTCATTACATTTTCACATCTGAAGATTGGAACCCAAATATCCATCCAGAAAAGTGGAAGTCCCACCCCAGACAATGATAGAAAAATACCCCATGTCACATACAGGGACATGATATAAAATCCAGTAACGGTCCATATGGAGATTATCGACAATCTGAGAAAGCATTCAAATATGCCCGAGGCATCTATAAGAAAGTGAAATAGTAGTATGTAGAACAGTAAAGCAACAGATAGAGTACCGACGTCCATTGTTCCAAATACAAATTAAAGCACCCAAAATCCTTGAACAGATCAAGAAAAACGCTAATCATGTGAGAATTCAAAGTAAAGTTAATCTATTAACATTGTGAATAAAATTACACCGAAGTCAAAAACATTTCCTGGCCATACTCATGGCAAATTTGTCATCAAAAAATCAAAAAATTAAGAAGACTGCCCTCATACGGGGAAACCAGTCTTGAACGTTTAATTTACAGAATTAAAAAATATTACAAAGGTCCAGCACAGTAAAATAAAGTAAAAGCAGCCCAATTAAGTGGGCCCGCTAAGCAAGAAAAACAAATTAACCAAACTACTCCTCCGGTGGTTCCTCCACGATTCGGCACCATCCTTCGGAAGGTCCAGGATCGCTAGGTGCTACCTCCACATGCATGCCACGGCTCCCCTCCTGAAGGCCCGAATGCTGGCCGGCTTTTTTCGAGCTCAGACCCGCCGGAAGGGTGCATTCTTCCTCCGTTTGGGCCTCCTCGCGGAAGACCACAGTGACTAAAGCCGTGATTCGCGGGCGGTTGAGAGAGCAATTAAAGGAAAATTGCGCAGTGCGCGTCGTGGGAGAAGGTGAACTAGTGGTGGGGAAGCCAGGAGCAGGGAAATCCATACGGTGGCCAGATCCTACAAGCCGACCCCGCCCACTCCTAGTATTTGGATATCGACCTAAGTAATAATCACTGGACTGGCCGGAAGTCGACTCTGTTGAGGGGCTGGAGGGAGCGCGCCAGGGTTGACCTCTAGTGCTCCCTCTGCGGCAACGCATCCTATGACGCACGCGAGGCATGGGTGCAATCTTAGGCGAGTGGGCACAAGAGGAGACAAAGAAGCAGAATTTCAATTAACAGAGGAAGACAGACAGAGACAGAACCGAGAGAAATGCAAATATGCAGCAAGGTCTAGGCAGCAGTTCAGCTGGCCACTTCTCCTTATCGTCACAGTTAGCAGGCAGTGTAATCCAGCAACCGCCTTGTCTGAAAAACCATGGCTAAACGCCATTTTGTCGACCCATCTGCAATGTAATCATAGGACGCCCGTCATAATTAATCTCTGATCATTAATAATGAGAGCCGAAGGCCGGATCAAATTGGAGCGTGCGGAATCGCTAAGAGGAGTGGAGGTCCGATCTTGAACAGTGTTAAAAATTAATTAATGCGGATTTGATGTGAAAAATTAATTAAACAGCGTTAAATGTTAATGCGATTGATATGAAATCGCCATATCCATGTCCCATCACCTTAAACACCATCAAATGCACCCGCAGCTGGGAGCAGGGCAAGTTTTTATTGAGGACACGTGGCAGAAATTGATTGGAGCGGATCTTTGTTTGGGCCGCTCGCGCAGTGGAAATCCGGACCTGTAAAATATTAGGGCGAATTTGATAAGAAATTCGTGTCACAAAATTGGCCGACGTCAGCAGGCTATTTTGGAATGCGAATTTGGTTTGAATTATGGTTTATCGCCGTTTGAAGTCCGGCGGGCTCGACTTAAGAACAATTTTTTTTGATCCCATATTATAAAATTTGTGTTGGTTTTCTTTGATAATACACATATTTATAATAAATCATGGGAATACCACACTAAACATGTGGAAAAGTTATATAAATAATTATTGAGAACAATCATTTTTATGTAAAAATATCCAAGGCGAGGTCTGTGTAGAGAACTGGGGTCGTGAAAAATGTTCAAATATAAAAATCCCGCTTAATAAAGAGACAAAATTGTTGTGCTTTCGGAACCTGACCCGAGGATTGGACATGAGTTAACAAACAAAAGGATAGCAGAACTAGACTTGCACCCGTGGTCAAGCCCTCTACCAAAACCACGAGAGGAATCACAAAAGCGGGTTGCCCATATCGCACCGCTTTTGCGGAGTAGGCGGTATTTCCTATTCGCAAGCGATTCCATAGGGAATGCGACACGTGGCGAAGTGACCCCCGAAAAACCACCGTTTAACCCGCGCCATCGCACGTTAAAGCCCGACGTTGGAAGCCGAGCGAAATTGCCAAGAGTCGTTGATTTGGAGAAGGGCCATCGGACGATGGTCGCACATTGAACTTGCCCGGAGGTTAACTAAGGTGTGCGGAGGATAGCCATGTACAATACGAGTGTTTGATTGGTTATTGATATATATAGGTGGGGCCGGAGTATAATGAAATTGTTTAATTAAACGATTGGTGGATAATTAGCATAAGTCTGGAGCATGATTGTTGTAAGGCTGGGTGGTGAAATATAGAGCCGAAAGTTCATTACAAGTTATTTATTTAAAAAGAAACGTGGAGTATAAATACAAAGTGTTGAAAGTTAAACATTGGTTATAAGGATTGAAGATAATATAAAGTCGGGAATATAAATTAAAGTCCAACCATTGTGGATAGTATTTATTTATCAAATTCTACGAATTTGATAAATAAACCCGAAGAAAGAAGAAGTCAATTAAGACTCGGGCTGGAGGAAAAGAACAGGGTACACCAAGGGAAAATGCTGACAGAGCGATTGTAGACACACCAGCTCTCCTTGGGGGTCCAATTTCAGTTTTGTTGCGTCACACGATGATCTCTCTTCTCCGGCATTTACTTGTATTGAAGATCACTATTCTAGGAATAAGGAGTTATTTTCTCCAAAAATAACCCTAGCCAAACATTGACAATGCATCAAGGATATCTTTCTATGCTTCATAAGCACATTTGTTCTACTTCTAAATCATGTCTTGAAAGTGGTTGTTGTGCTGGAAATTATTCACCAGTTGGTTACATACGAAAGACTTTTTCACATTTTCAACATTTAATACATGAAAAAGATAATGGTTTAAAACAACATAAATATTTGAAATTTTGCAAGAATTGTCTGGCACACTTTGAATATGAATTTTGAAGTCAAGTGCATGATGCTGTATAGGATCAAGTGTCATTTTGAATACCAAATGTTTCACAAGAAACTTCTCAACATGCCACCCTGCAGTAAGGATTAAATGACAATATTGCATCAACTATTTCCATAATAAAAGTGCACATCGGCCATAAGACTAAACAACTACAAATGTTGTAGATCTAACAAGACCACACAATCAAATGTATTCCACAAGGCCAATACTGTATGAAAAATGAAAAGGAGTTTGCAACCAAAATACCTTAGGCAACTAATTCAATTAGATACACCAAACCATCAGCAAAAAGGAAAACCAGCCTACTCAAAAGGCAAGCGTTTACCTCCTTTGACAAAATTTTGAGTTCCGAAACAAGGGCCTTTATCGTCTTGTCAATGCCCCTAGTAATTTGAACAGGGTTTGCACCTGTTGCAACAACCTAAACAAAAAGGTTTCATTTCAAATTATTTTCCACAAATTTAAGATACAACCATTGTCAGCTTTGTATTTCCTAACAAGCTCATAAATTTTGACAAAAGAACCAAATTTTTTTAATACCTGATAGCAATTTTTTCACTCAAAAACTATCTTAGACTCAATAAGCCCAACCCAACACTAAAAAACCAAACACCATAAGACCCTACAAAAATGAATAGATGATCTTAATCCAATACTATCGACAAAAATTTACCTTTACACCCTCACTTATTAAACCCTGTGCTGTTGAATTTTAACTTCAACTGCTACAGCAGAAGGACGGATGCAGCAGCAACATTTCTTTTTGGAGGTTGCTTGCATGCCATCCAGAAATTTAATTCGGCATTTAAAATTCCTGCAAGTTTTTTTTTGTAGACGACCGCAGCCATATTTCTGTACAGGATTGTATTTAAACACAACAACCAGCATTAACGCAATTCACCAACTAGAAATTAAACAAACAGAAATTTACCCGACAGTTTTGTAAATTCAAAAGGAAGACACGTGGAGCATTAATATTGGATCGCATGAAATTGAAGGGAATCTGAAAACCTGAAAACTGGACCCGAATTTTTATAGGGCACATTGGATTGAGAATTCGAGTTAAAATTAGGCAGACGTCAGCGTCCCATTTTGGAACGCGAATTTGGTTTGAAATTCAATCTATTCAGACTTTTGAAGTCCGACGGAAAGGGTTCTTTAATGTTTTGATAGTTTAATATATACATATGTTTTAAACATATGTTATATATATATCATATGCGAAATGAAAGGTGGGCCATAGAATTTAGTTTTTATTTTATTTTTTTTAAAAGAGGGTTTATTATAATATGTTTTATATGTTACGGCATATAAAAATAAAAAGGTTGAAAAAGCTTGGTAGTTTTTTTTATAGACAGTACGTAAATTTTTTATTACACAGCAGTGTGTAAAAAGTGAAAGACTGAATGTAACTTTTTAAGTGTGTATGCACAGCAGTGCGAAAGGGAAAAACACAGCAGAGTGTTTTAGAGACAGAGTATGTTTGTTTTGAACAGACAGTGAGTTGGTTTTATGCTCTGCGTTTTGTAGCAGTCATAAATTTGTAATCCCTCTCAGTGAGGAAGTAGTGTAATAGTTTTTTGTTGAGTTATTGAAGGAAATAGAAGTTTGTTTTCAAAGTATTGAAACTCTGTCTCCTGTCAAAGAAATTTTTATTTTCTCTATGTTAGAGGAAGGGAGATTTATTCTCCATTCATTTTTCTGGAATTTTTCAATATTCCAACATGTGCAAGAACAACAGATGTTGTGGTTCCATCCCCAACTAAATCATTTTTCTTTGCCGCAGCTTGCCTTACCAACTTGGCCCCAATATTTTCAATTGGGTCCTCTAATTCAACCAATAAAAAGGCCAAAACCATAGCATTGAGATACATTTCATTACACCGTCAATAACAATAAAATTTGACTCAGCCATAACCCTTTCCTTTTATTGTTGTGAAAAGCTTTATGCATTACTCTAATGTGGCTAGTCCATAGGCCAAGTAGACCACTGCGTAACAAATATGTTTCCTTTCACCTTTGAGTTTTCAAATTATGCCTACCAAATCTAAGACATTTAAGAGGGGGAACTAATACAACGTTAAAAAGAAAACCAGAGCACACATCTACAAATTACCTCCTTAGCTACTATCACATCATCATTAACTATTTTCGGAGAACCATGCTTGCTCTCCAAGACAACATTTTTCCCTTCGCCCCAAGGGTGACTCCAACAAGATCAGCAAGTTTGTTCACACCGCCCGCAAGACAAATTGACAATGCTTTCAGTAAGTGTGCAATTGAATGCCAGACCATATGCCAAAACAACCCTCCATGAAAAATTAAAATAACACATTAAAATCGAACATAAGTGGACAAGGAAAGATCCACCGCAGTGAAGTTTCACGTGCAGGTGACCTTCCTTTAAACATAATTTTTTCTCTGACCTGCAATTTTTTTGTCACTGAGCCATCCTTGTTGAAGTACAACTCCTTTTCCATAGCTCTTGTATTAAATACCTTCTCTCTGTCACGTAATCTCAGATTCCCTCTTCTGCTTGAGTGATTAAAGGAAATGGGTGAAAAAACTGAAAGAGAAGACAATTGTCTGCCATAATTATCAAACATCGCACCCAACTTCTTCCCCTTTCCATTGTTACCCAATGAGGTAGATGTGGCAATTGTTGTCATACCACCCAAAGCAGAGGCCATCTTCTCTTATGCTGAATATAGAATTACAAGATCTTCATATTAGTATGAACCTTAAAATACATGACTCCCATTGCTAAAAACCACTTTTAAGTTGTAACAGGCAAACTAAACAACTATCGCAACTTTTGGCAACTTCTAGAGCATTAAGAGAGAAAAAACCAAAGAGAAATACAACCACAATCCTCATTTTAATGAGACCGAACTATATATTTGCATTAAGATAATAGAAATAAATCACGACTATATTAAGGCCAACACAAAACAATCTTTAACCAGTGTCTCTCGCGGCCTTCAGGTTTCCATGCTAGAGGTTGCATATTTTTAATTTAAATTCTTGACCTCTCGTGCCCATCTATGAATGCATCCAATGGGATATCTACATCAAATGCTCCTTTATATCCCCAAAAACAAATTACCTACTACAAGAGCACCAGTATTGATGGATCACCCCACACCATCCCACCCACTAGAAACGGTGAAAAAGGAAACCCAAGAAACGTTCTAAAATATCTCAAGATAACTATATGGGTGGTTCTTATGAATCAACCAACCATTCAGAAGATGCTCATCAATCCAAACCATAGGTATTATGTGACAATATTCAAGCAGGCACTGAATTGGATTTCTGAAGCTATGTTAGAGAAACCCTAAACTCTCACTGAAAATAGGTGAAATGTGGCACCACTCAGAGATTGACATGTGCCAATTGGTACAAGTGGTAGACAATTGGCATGCTCAAACAACTAGGTGATGCAGGAATGACATGAGGGAGAAAATATTAGAAAAGCCCCAAATATGGAGAACTAAAGCTCATCACCAACCTGAGATTGACAACTTTACATGATGTAACCTATGAAATCGTAAATGGAGAAATCATAGTAACAATAAAGTAACCTATGTAACAATAAAGTCGGACTCATCCTGGGAGTGGTAATGGGAGAAATCATAATGAACAATAGGAAACATGCATAGTTGCTTACAATCAAATAGATGAAAAAACACATACAAAAAACCTAGATAATAATCGTGAACAAGCTTAATATTGAATTATGAACTGTAAAGGAACTTACAAAATGTGACATTACGAACCTGGTCAAGCGCACAAGCAAAAATATCCTGGACATGACCCCGGTTGACAAGTTGTATTGCTCATGATGCAAGAGGATTTGTACCTGCACTGCCAAGTCAATCAAAATCCATCATTATCTATACAATAAATACAAGTAATCGATGTAGTATTTTTTACTCTAAGATGCATTCTTATGATAATGTTAGAACATATGTTGAAAATGTCAAAACATACCTGAATAAGCTCCTCTTCGTTTCAAGAACAATTTATTGGAGTCGCATGAACTTGAAACAAGCCTCCCACGATCTGAAAGAGTAGCAACTAAGTCAACAGTGACTTTTTTTTTGCTACGCTGGATCAAGGGAGGTTTGCTCCAAGATTAAATCGCTCCAATAAATTATTCTCTACTAAACAGGGCCAACCACGTGAAGGTGGAAGCTCTTATGGCCCCTCCCCCCTGCCTCACATCACTCTCAATTCCCCAATACCCAATCTATATTTCATTTTTTACTTTCATGAGCATAAAAAATATATTCAATAACTAATAAAAAAACAATTCAACAAAAAGTACGCAAGGAAACATTGCAATTAATGCTTGACATAAAAATAGTATGATAAATGAGTTTTTTATATAACACAAAAAATGTTCCAAGTATGGTAACGTTTGTCTGATAATAATACAATATTTTACATTGTCAAATTTTCTTTTTCTTCTTCCTATTTTTAAAGCTCCTAATTACATCATCAATATCATCGTGCTCTGCTCCTGTTTCGTGCCTTTCAACCCGCACTGTTGACCTAGTTGCGTATTCACGATGTCTGGGCTCATCCAGTGACAGGGCATCGCCTACAAAAATAGATAATATTAAATTTTAATTGTCAGTTTTTAAATATCATTGAACTAGTTCGATAATATTAATAAAAAAAATTGCAATGAGATTATTTACCTGGTGCACCAGTTGTCGCCGCTGACCTAGTTGCGTAGTCACGATGTCCGGTCTCATCCAGTGACGGGGCATCGCCTACAAAAACAGATAATATTAAATTTTAATTGTCAGTTTTTAAATATCATTGAACTAGTTCAGTAATATTAATAAAAAAAATTGCAATGAGATTATTTACCTGGTGCACCAGTTGTCGCCGCCGACCTAGTTGCGTAGTCACGATGTCTGGTCTCATCCAGTGACGGGGCATCGCCTACAAAAACAAATAATATTAAATTTTAATTGTCAGTTTTTAAATATCATTGAACTAGTTTGGTAATATTAATAAAAAAAATTGCAATGAGATTATTTACCCGGTGCACCAGTTGTCGCCGTTGGGACTGTTGCCCTGTCTTCCTCTCTGGTGGTAAGATCCTCAAGGGAAACATTCTCTGTCATTTAAACAAAAAACGTTATAAGGACAACCATCAAGGTATAATTAGAAAAAATTATAAGTGGAAATTAATTACCGTCATGGCCCTCACTGATAGCAGCATTGTCGACCTGGTCCCCACTACAATGATCAGGTTGCACGAGTGGATCATCTACATCTGGCTCTAAAACTGGGTTATTTGCCTCGTCGGTAGTGTTGCTCCCCTGATTTAAACAAAGTTGTTAGACATTAAATTTATGGACTAAAACAAAAATATTGAAAGGTTAATGTTTTACCTTATCAGGCATTCTAGATCTTGGGACCTGCCCCAAGCTTCTGCGACGTTCAACTACAGCTTGATAGCCAAAACGGAAAGCGATATTTTTATCTTCCTCTGTAGTTTCTGTTCTGAAGTCATCACCCTGCATTACATATGATTGTGTATTTTTAATCATATCCGATAGGATTACAAAAACGTTGGAAGGCGATACAATTAATTATAAGATGTTTAGCTACTTTTTTTTTTTTTTACAAGAACGGGTATGATTTTATATTAGATAGTGGCTAAAGCCTTCATCGATTACAATTGTCGGGACTAGCCCTTAGTCTTTCATCTTCGATCTGGTCGTAGACCCCAAAGTTTGGAAATCCACAATTTTTACATGAGGCTAGAAAATCTATCTTTGTTATTTTTCCTAGCTTATAAAGACACACAAACTGATGTAAAATGATGCGGAAAAACATTGCAGCGTTATGGGATAGAATCCCACTCCTCAGTTTCGTCTACCAGGAGGGAACCTTCTGAAAGGGACACCGCCCTGTTGGCTTCCAAATCTGCATCTTTGTTGTTTACTCTCAATACATGGAGGAAGCTTGCAATTCGGAAATATTTCAGCATGTTTCTTATTCTTAGGATCACTCTAGCCAATCTAAGATCTACCGGATTGGAGTCCTCCACTAAAACTTTAATGATGGACTGAGAATCTCCTATTACCCTTATATCAGAAGCACCGATTGCCTTTGCTTGCTTAAGCCCTTGCAGAAGTGCCAAGGCTTCAGCTTGGATGCTGGTGGAATGCCCAAGACCCCAAGCATATTTGGTCACTGTTATGCCCTCCTTATTCTTTATAATTCCTCCTGCCCCAGCCCTACCTGGGTTGCCTTTCGCAGCCCCATCAAAGAATAAATAGGATCTGGCTTCTGTAATGAGCAAGTCTGACAGCTCTTGCTCATTTCCTCTGAATTGCCACTCTTTCATGTTCTTGGGCTGCCTTGTTTCGCCAGTGAACTGAAGGCCCAACGAGGCTCCCCAACCTAAATCATTTGGATTTAAGTTGACTTCCGATAGCTGTTCACCCAAATTTTCTTTCCAGAGGCTTTTGACTTTGTTGGTGATGAGCTGTGGATTTAATTTTTCATCCCTAAAGACTCTTCTGTTATGCTCGAGCCAGATTTGCCAGCATATGAATTTTGGTAAGGAGAACCATGCTGTTTTAAATCTTTCATTTTTTGGTAGAGTTCCTGGATAACAAGTATGCCAATGAGCAAATAAGTAAGCAATATACACAGGGAGAGTAAACTCTGTCTTCCAGTAATTCATAAGGGTCTGCCAGATTCTTCTTGAGAAATTGCAGTCCATCATGATGTGCTGGGCAGTCTCTTCGTTTTCGCAGCAAAGATGGCATCTTGATGGTCCTTGAAAACCTTTTTTTTTTCAGCTTGTCATCTGTCAGTATTCCTCTGTGGCAAAGCAGCCAACAGAATATGTCAACCTTTGGCATTGATTTATATTTCCACAGAGTCTTCCATACTGTAGGGTCGGGGGCTGCATATGGGCGTTCTTGAAGACAGTGGTACCCCTGCGCGACTGTGAATTTACCTGTAGCTGATCCCCAACCCCTAACATCTCGCTTACCTGAGCGTATAGGCGCTTTCCCATTTAAAAGTTCGAGCAACATATGTTTGGCGTGCGTGAGATCTGGTGGCATTGGTGGAAGGCACCATTGTTGCCAAACGTTATCGGACCACTGTGATATATCCCATAGCGTGACCAACCCTGCACTGTCCAACCAATGTTTCAGCTCAAGCAGAGATCTGTTCGTCGCTAATGGAGGCTGCAGCATAATGCTGTCTTCCCATATCTTAATACACTTTCCATTGCCCGGTATCCAAAACGCCCTGTCCCTGATGAGAGAAATTGCTCTGTGACAGCGCTTGACCAAGTGTGAGCCTGTCGTGGGTTGAAAATTGTCCAGGGCTCTTTTCCTGCTACCTGTGAGGTATTTCCTCCAAATAGCTCGTTGCGCCCAGCCTGGATGAGGAGCAATGACTCGCCAGAATAGCTTGGCCCCCATTGCAATATTTTGATAGCCAAAATCTTTAAAGTTAAGACCTCCTTCCATCAGAGGCTTACACAGTTTCTCCCAACTGACCAAAGGAATTTTTCTGTCATTGAGGCTGCCTCCTTTCCAAAAAAACTTTCGAATGAAGCCTTCCATTTTTTTAATAATGCCAGCGGGTGCTAGAAGCATAGAAAATTGGAATATGGGAAGGCTATTGAGAACTGAATTGATTAAAACGAGCTTGCCTGCGAAATTCAACCAAGAGAAGCCCCAGGCCTGGAATTTTGCCTTGAATTTATCCAAAAGAGGGGCCCAATCTCTGCTATAAGCCAGATTACGAAAGATGGGAAGACCTAGGTAAATGAAGGAGGACCAGCTTATGGTAGCAGTGAATCCCAGAGTTCTGGAGATGGCAGAAAGTGTAAGAGCAGAAATATTCCAGCAGTAAGCTTTACATTTCCCTTTGTTTAAACTGCTTCTTGATGCTTCACTGAAATCATCTAAGACTTCCTTAAACCTTAAGGCAGATCTAGCTGAGGCAGCTCCCAACAGAAGAGTGTCGTCTGCAAAAAGAGTGTGATTTACATTTTTCACCCCTCTGGCTATATTAAGCCCCATGATCTCCTGTTCTGCCAATTTCTGATCAAGGAAGAAACTTAAGGCGGAGACTTGAAGAACGAAGAGGAGCGGAGAGAGGGAGCAGCCTTGCCTGAGCCCTCTTGAGGCTTTGAAGAAGCCAGCTGCTCTTCCATTCACCAAGGTGGCGATCCATGGGTCAGCAATACTTTCTCGGATCCAATTTACAAACCCCAACCCGAAGCCAAACTTTTTCAGAACTTCCCAAAGGAAACTTTGCCTGACACGATCAAAGGCATTTGCTAGGTCTAGTTTAATCACCATACCCTTCTCTTTGCGAAGTTGACTCGAATGGATCGCCTCTTGTACCAGGATGTAATTGTCAACAATCTGTCTCCCCTGAACAAATCCACCTTGGTTCTCAGGTATGATCGCTGGGAGGATGCCTTTTAGCCTATTTGCTATTACCTTTGTGATTAATTTGTATCCAATGTTGCAAAGAGAGATTGGGCGGAACCGGTTGAAATATTTTGCACCCTTTTCCTTGGGGATAAGGGCGAGAAAGGCAGAATTGGTGCTGCCCCCAATTTTTTGGCAGTTTTGTGATTTCAGGATCATCTTGCAGAGATCTTTCTCCACGATCTGCCAGCATGTTTGAATGAATCTGGCTGTGAAGCCATCCGGGCCTGGGGCTTTGTCAGGCTCCATACTGTCTAGAGCATATTTTATTTCTTGGGTGGAAATCTTCTCTTCGAGCTGCTTGTTAGTAAGAGGGGAGATCCTTGTAGGTATGACTTCCAGGAATTTAGAATTTGGATCAGTCTCACCCTCTTCTTTATACAAGTTTTTGAAGTGATTGTAGGCTGATTTCTTTATACTCTCAAAGTCTTTGTGGATCAAATTGCCATCTCTGATTTCTGCTATGGAATTAAAGCTTTTTCTTGCTTGAGCTTGTTTATGAAAGAAGGCAGAATTTCTATCTCTCGCTTTAAGCCATAGGCTCCTAGATTTTTGCCTCCAATGCTCTTCCTCTGAAAGGCAGGCTTTGTGGAAGATTTGTTGAAGCTCCACCTCCTTGTTTAAAACTTCTGTAGTGATTTCTGCATCTTCACTATGGGCTTGATGCTGTGTAAGGTTATCTTGGGCCTGCTTTCTTTCTTTTGCAGGGGTGGGAAGTCCTTTGGCCCATGTTTTGAGGGCAGCCTTCAATCTTCTTAGTTTTTCTTCCCATATGAAGAAGGGAGAACCCTTCACTGGAAATTTCCAGCTGTCCTGGACCACCTTCAAGAACTTAGGCTCCTTAACCCAAAGAGCATTGAACCTGAATGGGATGGGTCCGAGGTCCTTGTGGCCTGACATCTCTAACAATATGGGCTTATGATCTGAGACACTGCATGGGAGGATGTGCAATCTGGATTCTAAACCTAGCAAAAGAAAGGAACTCTGCACTAAACATCTATCTAGTCTAGCAGCAATATGACCAGGGCCTATTCTCTTATTGGTCCAGGTGTACTTACCGTTATCTGGAGGGGTATCAAGCAGGTCCCAGTCCTGCATGAGGTCTTCCACCCACTCCCTTGCTGGGTCCCTTACGATTGTGCCTCCTCGCTTTTCATCCGAGCGTAGGGTGAGATTTAGGTCCCCTGCAATAATGATGTTTTCCAGATTCTCGGTCTCTGCCAGCTGTCTTATGGAGTCCCAGCACTCCCTTTTCTCCCCTATGTTATTAGGAACATAAACATTGAACAGGCAAATAGTCTCCCTTGTTTCTACTGAATGTAATTTCAAGAACAGCCAATGGCTATTGAGTGCCTCCATGACCAGTCTGTACTTGAGAGGGTTCCAGAGAGAGCCCAGTCCCCCAGAGGCTCCCCTTGATGACACTGCTAGTCCACTACTTCCCTTCCAGAGCTTTTTGCTGATTTGGAGAAATTCATTTTCCTCCATTTTGGTCTCCTGGATCAGAAGAATGTCCGGGGTTTCTCTTCTAACAAGACTTCTTACTGCTTCTTCTTTTACTGTACTCCCCATTCCTCTGTAGTTCCAGGAGATGGTCTTCATCATTTGTTTCTTTGATGTGGGGCTCCCCTGGAGCCATGAGCTTGATTTTTAGCTGCCTTCGGATTCTTACCAAGGAGTTTTTCCAGCGTGGGCTGACTACCCTGAAGCTTGTCTTTGTAGGTTTCCTGATCTCTCTTTTCTCTTGCAGATTTTCGGCCCCTTGCAAATCTTCTGACCGACATCTGCGTTTCTCCGATTTCTCCATCTTCCTCAGACTCCTCTGAGTCCTGTTCCTCCTCTGAGGCTTCTGTTTGCTTTTCTTTGTCCCTTTCCATGTTACTCTCTTCAGGTCTTATTACTGCTGAGTTCGATTTTTCCATTGGATTGACAGTCCTCTCCTCTTCCCTGGGAGTTTCTTCCGCTGAGCTTAGGGTTTCGTACCTATTTCCTTGGCTTCTTGACGAGGATACATTTTGGGCAGCGGCAGGTTGAGCTCCTTGTGCCCCGGTTTTCTTATGATTTATCTTTGATCTCTTAACTTGGTTCCATCCTTCATCCTTCCCTTTTTCTGTTTCACTTTTGCTCGGGCATCCTCTAGCAAAATGGCCGTAGATGTGGCATTTGCGACATTTGAAAGGGAGCTGCTCGTAATCCAGTACTTGAACATGCGTCCAGCTGCCGACCTTTAGTTTGATGGCCTCGAGAAGACCTACCTCTAAATCTACTTCGACACAGATCCGGGCGCAATCATATTGGTCGTTGTTGTTGGCTCTGTCGATGAACTTGCCCAGTGTGTTGCCAATATGTTTAAGGGAATCCCAGTTCCAACAGCGAACCGGTAGATTAGGAAGCCGAACCCAAACAGGGACAGCCGATGGCACATCCACAGCCGGATCAAAGTCGGGAGTCCATTTATTGAGGTAGAGACCTTGTGGTCCCATGAAATAGGGCCCATTCCTGAAGATCAGGTCTTTATCCTCCTTAGTGTTGAATTCAAATAGGAAGTAGCCTCTTCCAAGAAAATACGAGGTAACTTTATTCTTGATCAGCAGAATCCAATTCTTAACAACCCAGTTTTCCGTTGATTTAGGTGAGGGCCAGAGACCCGTGAATTGACCCACCAGGGCGCAATCTGTTAGAGACAAGGCAACCTGAATCGGTCCCTCAGGAGGTAGGGTTACCTCCGGAACATCATCGATCTTCTTCACGAACTTAGAGGCATCTGATTTTTTCTTCTTGGGCAGCGAGGCGATCAGGCTTGAGAAGACGGCAGAGGCATCCAGAGGAGGAGACTGAGAGGGCCCTAGAGGTGATCCTTGAGTCTCCATGGCCAGCAGAAAGGGTCAGCAGCACCACCGACCTGCTCCAGACATCGCCAATATCGAGGAGTAAAACAGATCTGAGAGGCAGCACAGGATCCGGGCAGCAGATCAGTGCAGAGAGTGCAGATCTGGAGAGGCCAGAGACTAGATCAGAAAGGTGGATCCAATCAGATCCAACCAGGTCCGGGGACCCCAGAGGCCGAGAGGGCCGAAATTCAGCAGAGGGGTCGAGAGGGCAGCGCCCTAGCAGGCCTGCGCAGGCCAGCAGCGCGGTCACAAGCAGAGCATGGCATGCATGGGCTCGAGCGGCAAAAATTGCATGAAATAATAATAAGATGTTTAGCTACTTAATTACAATTCTTGCAGCTAATTTCAAGTAGCCACCCTAGTCGAGCTTGTGATGGCCCTTTTTCTCAATCCTAGATTTGGTTGCCTTTGAGGTGTTAGGCAACCTAGCATCAAAAGATTGAAGTCAGATATGACATAGCACACTTTTATTTTAGACATAAAGAAAATTAAAGCTATTGAATTAAAGTTGTAATTTACCTTGCGGGTCCAGTTGGCATTTTTCCTTCTTTCTTTGCCCTTTTCTCTTCTCCGTCATGGATGAGTGCTCTCCACTCACTCTCTGAAACTGCGAGAGGACGCTCATATCTAGGGTTAAATTGCAATTGCGTCCTATAGGTGTCCCTGGTATATTTCAAATATTTGCCGGCTACCTGAGCCACCGCTTTTCTGTCAAATGTGCCGACCCCAACAAGGGCTTCTAGATAATCTAGAAGTTCTTTTTTCAGGTTGGAATTCTGGGAATTCCACCCTGTACGTATGGTTGGGCCAAAAATTACCAACGCATGGCTCTTCAGAATCCTGTAGAACTCATTGTTTCCTACACAGAATAAAACCAAAAAAAGAAGAAGATATTATCATTAATTTAAAAATAAAAATCATGATAAATATGTTTTAGATAAAGTACATGAAATATTTAAAATATTAAAATTTACCTGGGAGTTGTACATGCTTTATAGGGACACCCTCATCGTTCACCAACAACGTGCCATTAATGGTCCCTGTGGAGCTGACACGTGTAGCTCCAAGAAACGCAATAATGTAGTTGGCCATATCAGCCTCATCATTGCCAACACGTTCAACAGTTCGCTGGGTGTCAGCTTGGGCAGGGTGTGTTTCTTGGCTAGCACCTAAAGGAGTAGAAGGTGTACGAGAGGGTTGTTGGGCAATCTCTTGCCCTTGTGTCCCACTACCACCAACACCGGGTTCAGCAAATGCCATAAAACGCTACATACAAAAGAACTTTTTGTTAGTTTAGTCAATGTAAAAATTAAAAATCAAACTATCACAATTCATCTCATGCAGAACAAAAAAAATATCCTTTTGAATTTTTATTATTACCTGATATCTTTCTAGCTGCCTCATAAGATGTTGTATCCTCTCTTCTGTTTCAGGTGTTTGAGGTGCATCTATCAAAGTATTAAATTTCGACCTTGCATCTCGTGCCTTTTTTTGCAACAAGAACACTGGAGATAGGGATGAAGAAAGCTATTCCTCAAAGAGGGAATCATCAGGCGTACCATGGCTAGGTGTCTGCATATTTGAACAAAATTAATATTATTTCAATTATGTAAATAACTAAAATACCCGAAGATAGAGAAATGCTGGCACTTTACATGTTCTTCCGCTGGCCTCTTTCCGCGATCATCCCGTCTCGGGGTTGTTCCTGCACTGCTCTGATCAGTCTGCCACATTGCAATAAAATTATAAATGTAAAAACTTGAAAACAATATCTAACTTGAAAACACAAAATGAAAACCGAAATAATTTCTAATAAGACACCAGAAGACAGAGTTAGAGTTTCAAATATGCCTTGCATTGAATTCAGTCCTGGAAACATGTCATTGCACATTAAGGCACCCAAACATTCAATCCACGAATGATATATTTAAGTAGGCTTCTCCTATTCTGGGAAAACACCATACCTATAATGCATTCACTTGCATGTATAAAGGAAAAGGAAAACATGTTTTCATACAACGGTGACAAAGGCATCTTGGGGAAAGGTATCCTCACTTTTTATTTATGTTGTTCACCCACACCACTCTCATGTTTTCACTAATCCTGTTTTGTCATTTTTGGATTCAAATTAAGTTAAGGCCTTAAGTATTTTTTGACCTTTCGGTGTAGTTTTCATAAGTGGCATGTATGGATTTTCCATTAATTATGCACTTTTTCTCTTCATGCGCATGTTTCCCTGGAAATCAAATGCATGATTTAGTCCCATACATTTAACAAGTTGCTGGATCAACTCCATAGGAAATATCATGTTTCCTATTCAATCAAAATTTATCTCAGTTAGGGTAGGTAGGAAGGTTTTACCTTTGTATTAATAGGGCACTTCTAGCTTGCATTTTTATTATATCTTTCAAATTTAGTGTCGTTTCAATTAGGGCATGAATTTTTGCAACTTTCAAGGTGAGAATGAACAAAGACAAATTTTTGTGATGGATGACTGTATATGACTCCATGGACAGAGGAAAAGGCACTAATATACTTCTTCAAATATCTATAGTTCTCATTCACCTCATACGGAGATGGTCCCTGATTTTGAGCCAAATGTTGCAGCAAAAAGTTCCCCCCTCCATAATTTGATATTCAATGGAAATTTCTTAAATTGATGATGGGGCATGATTATGGAACATTGGCACATACATATGTAATGGAATTCCAAGATCATGATATATGTTTGCATATGTTTATGCCAATGTTCCACCAAGTCCCCTGGAGGTGGGAGAGAGGGGGCGAGGGAGCGCGGGAGCGGCCTATGCAAAAGCTCCCTACCAATTTTCAGGAAACGTGAAGGGGACGTCGAGGTCATAAAAATTATAAAATTTAGTATTTAAAATGTAACTATATTTTTGCAAGGAATGTATATACAGTCATCATACACTTGCATCATGAAAGATAAATCATAAATGATAAAATTACAAATCGATGAATGATGAATCATATAATCGAAACAAATTTAAAAGTTAAAAGTTAAAACATACATCATACAATCATGCATGTAAGTTTGTAAGTTTGTAACTATATAATCATTAATGTAACTACTAACAATGTACAATTAAAATAAAGTTTAAGATATCATATGACATATTATATCAAGATTCAAAATAGAGTTTAAACTGAAGTTTACAACTCAAGTCCGAAACATAAAACTTAAACGCAAATAAGTTATGTCTGAAACATAAAACATAAAACATAGCATATGAATATCAAATGATATCATCATACTGATAAATGAGCATAAATGCTCAAGTTAATGCCCCACTAGTCTCTGCATCCAACTTCTGCACGAATATATCAAGATGAACCATGTCACCATCTGAATCAGAATCACTTGGATTCTCAAATATGCTAAGTGGCACATCAACTTTTAACACGAAACCATAAACTAAAAGGGGCGGTGAGGGGACGTGAGGGGGCGTGAAGGGGGGTGTGAGGGGGCATGAAAGGGGGTGTGCGGGGGCGTGAGGGGGCGTGAGGGAAACATCCCCTAGAAGTCCCCAAGACCCCGGAGCGCGAGGGGGCGAGGAATCTAGACCCCTAGGTGGGGGGGCGAGACCCCGTGTAACACCGGTTTATGGAGGTGGTGGAGCAAAAAAGAGCTCAAATAGAGCTGAAATTTTTCACATAAAAAGGACTGTGGGCTTGACTAATGGTTCCATTTAAAAAATGATATCTAGACAGAGAATAAGTGTAGCATGAAAACATGCATTGAAAATCCATATGAGTTTGCATTGTATTACTTATGATGGATTCAAATTTGGGTTTCAAAATGCCAGGTTATGGCATGATTTTGTCGAGAAACCCTTAGTTGGATTCTCGTGTTGGTTTAATTTATATTTTAAGTTTGTTTTGCAGTCTTTGGGTGATAGTAACTCATGAACTAGGTTACCAATGTGTAACAATCATATTTCAAGAATAAAGTTGTGATTTTTTTATATTATTATTATTATCTATTAGCTACAAGTATTGACACCTAATGCCTAGAATTTTTACATCTTGATAGCATGGATAATTTCGAAAATGTTTCTAGTAATGTTAACATAATAACTATCATTACGTGTCTTCACTTTTGTCACCATAATAGACCTGTGATATGGACTCATCACACAACTTCATATGCTATGTCCCAACAAGTTCAAACCGGTTGAACCTACCTCATAGTGTGGTTATTAAGGACAAGTTGCTTGATATATAACTCGATAGCATAGACCGCATTGCAGTTCTAAAAAGAATCCTCAAGTGTCAAAAAAACTTCACAATATGTTCTACTATAAAGCCTTTTGGGATACCTGAAATAATATATGTATCATCGATGACTTTTAAAGTATGACAAGATCCAGAGGGAAAGGAAATCAATGGAAGAGTGATCCACCAATGAGAACCTAGAATTTAGCATCAGATGAGTTAGAGTCTAGGAAATTGAAACCCTAAAATTTTAATTAGTGATGAAGGACATCACATAGGTAATTATATTTTCATGTAGAATAATCTGTTAATTCAAATTTAAACTACATAATATGAAAGGCATACCATAAATTTTCCCACGTAAGTCCAAACAACCTATAAAAAGGGAAAACCTTCTTTTTCCATGGGAAATAATTTACCTTTCCTTTTTCAAGACAATCTAAATCACAAAAAATATGAACTATACTACACACATTCTTGGATAATGTGCAAGTGGAAAAGGAATACCCTACACAAGTGATGCACACATGTACATTTGAACACTAATAGATTTTTGTAGTTGAAATGCAATGCTTGTTTTCATTTAAATGTAGGGTTTTTAAAGCAGGGAGAAATAATGGTTGCCAAATTAATAAGAGTTTCTTTGGGAAAAATTTAAATCTTGTATTGGGTGATGAAGATAATAGAGGGTATTGAATCTTGATTCTTGACATCTAGAGAGAACCATACAACCTAACACAATCCAATAGAATTGACCAAAAAAACCCAAATAGAGTCAACCCTACTATAGGAGGAAGGGCCTGCAGTAAGAACTTACCATTTTGCAAGAGCTGAGGACGAATGCTGTTCTGCAAGAGCTGAGGGCGAACGCTGAGGGCGAATGCTGAGGGAAAATGTTGTTATGCAAGAGCTGAGGGCGAATGCAGGGTGAATGTTGTTCTGAAAGAGCTGAGGGCGAATCCAGGGTGAATGCTGTTCTGCAAGATCTCAGGGCGAATGCTGAGGGTGAATGCTGTTCTGCAAGAGCTCAGGGCGAATGCTATTCTACAAGAGCTGAGGGCAAACGCTGAGGGCGAATGCTGTTCTGCAAGAGTGGAGGGCGAATGCGCGCGTGATATCAGACGTTAATGTAGCACACATGTACATTTGAACACTAATAGATTTTTGTAGTTGAAATGCAATGCTTGTTTTCATTTAAATGTAGTGTTTTTAAAGCAGGGAGAAATAATGGCTGCCAAATTAATAAGCGTTTCTTTGGGAAAAATTTAAATCTTGTATTGGGTGATGAAGATAATAGAGGGCATTGAATCTTGATTCTTGACATCTAGAGAGAACCCTACAGCCTAACACAATCCAATGGAATTGACCAAAAAAACCCAAATAGAGTCAACCCTACTACAGGAGGAAGGGCCTGCAGTAAGAACTTACCATTTTGCAAGAGCTGAGGGCGAATGCTGTTCTTCAAGAGCTGAGGGCGAACGCTGAGGGCGAATGCTGAGGGAAAATGCTATTTTGCAAGAGCTGAGCGCGAATGCTGAGGGAAAATGTTGTTCTGCAAGAGCTGAGGGCGAATGTTGTTCTGCAAGAGCGGAGGGCGAATGCGCGCGTCATATCAGACGTTAATGTAGCTATTGCGACGCATACGAAACAATAAAATCATTTTTATGTAGCGCGCATATAAGTTTTGAATTTTTATGTAGCGCGCATATAAGTTTCGTATTTTTATGTGGCGCGCATATAAGTGTCGTTATACCGACGGCGGAAAAAGCGTCGCTATTGCGACGGGACCTAAACGTCGCAATGGACATAATAAGAATAACTTTTTTGTTGCCTCCGACATTTCTATTTTATGATGTAATGGGGCTATGATGCCTTTTTCTACATTTGAGTCAGGGAGATCTGTTTATTATAGCTAGAGTTATTTGTTCCTAATGCCATTCCATATTTAAACCACATATAACATGTTCTTGAGGATCCAAGCCCTGGACTGCGTTATTCTTGCACTGGTTTACTTATATAGCGTCCTCACTGGAGATATTGCTGAAATTCTTAAAAAGGAATATTACAGTTTCTGTATGCTGTTATCGTTCTCTGATCCTTGTGCATGCACTTGAGTACCATCGCTGAAGGATCGTGACGTGTAAAGATTAAGGTCAGGAGATTTCCGCCACAGCTACGAAAACTGCATTGGAACAAAAGTAGGTTAGCTATCCCAACTCAGTTTCATTCATAAAATAGTAATTCGAAGGATCAACATGTTCCCTTGTTGCTAGACCCACTCCGGGGCTAGAGGGATCAGCTCTGTTCGCAGAGGGGATTTACCTGCACAACAAGTTGGCGACTTCACTAGGGATCACTATGTTTGTCGTCTCTTGGTTGTTCGTCTAGTGTTTTGCTTGTCGAGTCGACTTTGGTCATTTCATCGTTTTTCTGCTTTTTTTTACCTATATGACTATTTTCAGCCATCCTTTTCAGTCCCAGAGTATCATATCTGACCTCTTCGCAGTAGTTTTTAATTTTTTCCATGGTTTTCTAGCTCGGCGCTGCTTTTCCTTGAACATTCATGCCAATTGTCTTATGTTTCTTTTGTCAAACATGCGCCAACCCCCTGTTTAGCGCAGATTACAGCTAAACAGACGTGCTGAATCCTGTAGGATTGAATTTTAGGCTCTTTTCTGAGTTTTTTCAGTCTTTCTTGCCTCTAGATTGGATTTTTATCTTGCAATTGGTCCATTGGGATTGTTTTGACTCCGTTTTCTCGTTCTTCTCAACTATTTGTCCCTCATCTTATCAGTGGAGTTTGTCGCCTTAGGGTTTCTAGGTGCCTTGTGCCGCTTGTTCGGCTCTCTCCTTACTAAGCCTTCTGAGTTGAGTTTGAGTCACATTGATCTTTGTCATTTCAGTTCGTTGACTGATTGTGTTAGCTTTTCTTTCGGTTCTTTGTGTCTTTGGTTTGTTGAATGATCGCCTTTGTTTTCGTTAGCTCTCCATATGTCACTTTGAGCATAGATTACATTGCTCATTGAATCGATTCGAAAGCCCTCTGTTTTCTTGAAGGAGTGCATCCATGTTTTGAGTGCATTTAATGTTTGTATTAGATTTATATCTTTACTTTATATTGTTACATTCGAATTGCTCAAAACTAGTGTTCATTTTTCTTTTTAGTGTAACAATGCATTGTGCTTCTTATTCATCTAAAAAGACAAAATTTGCATTCTTTCACTTAAATTGAAAATGAAAACATTCTTTTGCATTAGTAGCTTTTAGCAAACCAGGAAAGAGTTTTTTTTTTCTTTTTTCTGCTTTGGTTGTATTAGATGCATTAGTGAAATTCTTCTTGTGATTCATTTGATTGCTGCTTTTTTATAGATTACTATCCTTCTCTTAGATAGCATTCACTGAATGGAAATGATTTCCTTTTGCATGTAGTCATGCTTTAAGAATTCGAGATCACATTCAGTAAGGCCTTGAAATCGTAACATTATTTCAAGATCAAATTTAAAATGAATTCGATCAACCTAAGGAAGCATTGAAACCTAACACACATATTTTATAGGTCTAGGCTAGTGACGTGTTTCGGTGTTGTTAAACCTAGTAGTTTTCGTTCGCCATCTGGCATTAGATAGTGCTAGCACATAATTGTGCTCCCCGTACCGTCGCATATATAAAGGGAGACCCTCATAGGTTGCAATCCTTTATCCATAGGAAGCTGAGTTTTCCACCCTGTAATCGTGATACAACGAACACAAAATTTGGGGAGACTGCCTGCATGTACGTCAAGTCCTTGATGATTCTCTTTCATTTGAACACCAAGGTGTATATTGTAGTTCACGGAAGCTTGGTACACCCTCTTGCTTAAATTCCCTAAGTAGTCAGTTTGGTCTTTTCATGACTCTCTAAAATTGAAAAGATCATCGAGCACTTGTCCTTTCATGCTCGTTCAACCTGAAAGTGACTAGAGTCACCTTTTGTCTATTTCTCGATTCTTAAAACATGAAACAATTGAGTTTTGTTTCAATGTCATAAAATCAATTGCCTACGATCACATGCCCGTTAAAGATATTTTCTTTCCTTATTTTTTAGTAGTTCCTTAGTGTTTGATCTTGAAGCCTCAAATAGGATATCTCATTTCCTTCCTGTTTTGAAACACAGTCATGGTGGCGAAACCACCAGTTTCGTCGTCCTCTTCATTACCTCCTAGTGGTGATCCTTCTCCTAAATTTTCTTCAGATGCATCTCAACCCACTAGGTCTGTCGGTTTCTGGCAGTCTATCCTTCTGAGTATCTTACCTCTCGCAACCCAATATCCTCTTGAAGACCCATTTGATATCAATTTGCAACGTCAAGATGCTTGGTCTAGTTTTGGGAATGGGGAAGAGTTTCCTCCTCTTACTTCGGAACCATAATTATTAGCTACTGCCTTACTTGCCACTGCTGGTCGCCTTTTCGATGATCAAGTAGCTTCATCCAACATGGATTCTTTGAGTCCCATTGGTAGTGATGAGCTTTATGTTTCTACAGAATATCATCAGCTCCCTCTGGAGAACTTTCCTTAGGTCTCAAATCAACCTTCCTCGCAACTGGTATCTCTCCCATGGGGTTATCACACTTTGGGTCATATTATTTTTGCTGTTGCATCGTTGTATCATAATCTGATATGTTCCAATACATCAACTCCCTCTAGGAGCTCAGTTGTCTTGGTATTGAGGGCATCACCCTCGACTCCCATGACATCGACGATTGTAACCTTTGTTCCTATCTGACCCACTGTCAGTGTGGCTTCATATGCACCGGATGTTAGTATGACTCCATCATCATCAAGTCTTCTATTGTTCGTAGGTACATTTTTATCAATCCCACGATACCCGTTAGGCCCACCATGAGTGGATCACAGCCTCACATTGCAACAATCCAACCTTCTATTGGTGTGCCTATGGATTCTACTTCTATTCCTAGTGGTTTTACATTCGATGAGTATTTGTTGGCCATTCAATAGTAGAATTCCGCCCCTCAGTGTTCTCAACAACTCCACGCCTCTGGTAATCCTCTCCATCATTATGAAGTATACGGTAATCCCATCTATTTGCCTCCAATCAATCCCAGTCAATTCACATACCAACAGGGACAACTGTCTGAATCACAAGGACAACCCTTACAGGGACAACCTTCGATCCATTAGGGACAACCCTCCGGTCAACAAGGAAAACCTTATGGTCCACAAGGACAACCCTTACAGGGACAACCTTCAGTCCAACAAGGACAACCCTATGGTCCTACTAGTCAACCTCATGTTCAACAGGGTGCATATTATGTTCCTGGGGGGAAAATCTATCCACAACAAGGAAAACCTTTTGTGCAATAGCACTTGCCTTACGTTCAGCAAGGCCAATATTTTGTACAACAAGGAAAACCCTATGGTCCTGTGCCGGGTCCACCTAGTCTTCAGGGGCAACTTGGACTATCCCAACCATCAGGGCAACCTTTTCCACAAGGGCAACCTGGTGGCTCTCAGCATCCAAGTCAACCTGCTTCGCAGGGACAGCCTATGAAACCTCAGTATCCGAGTCAACCTTCACCCTAGGGGCAACCCATTCAGCCTCAAGGTGCCACTTATCTTCCTCAAGGTCAATCTCAGGTCATACATAGTGTGCCCCATGGCGTTACTTACATTCCTTAAGGTCAATCCCAGATGGTACATAGTGCTCCTCAAGGAACCACATATCTTCCACCAGGTAAAACTAAAGTGTTGTGTAATGCACCTCAAGGCACTGTTTGCATTCCGTAACAAAATCCATATGTTGCTCAGACGGGACCTCAGTGGTATGCTCAGAATCAATATCCTAGTCCTCAACCCATGTATGGGCAGAACTTTTAGGCTTATAACCCTTATGGACAGAATCCTTTGGGACAAAACATATGGGGGAATAATTTCTCTCAACTTGGGTGGAATCCTAATACTGGTCTTTATCAATGACCTGTAATGCCTTTCAATACTCAATTACCTTTCCTTGCTGTGTTGGAACTGGCTGATGTGTCGAAGTTGACGAACGATCCTATCCTTCATAATCCATATTGGCCCCCAGTTCGAACCAAAATTCCTGGCAATTGCCCCAAATTTGAGGGAAAGTCCAGAGAAGACCCCCAAGCACATCTTATGACATACCACCTTTGGTGTTCCTCTAACTCTTGGGTTGACGACTCTATTCAAATCTGCCTTTTCCAACGGAATCTCACTAGTGCCACTGCCAAGTGGTACATTGAACTTTCTCGCGGCATATTCCAAGATTCCAACTCTTTAGCCATGGCATTTCTCACACACTTTCAGTTACCAGTTTGGTATGAAATTGGTACACACCTCCTCACGTCCTTGAAGCAATATCGAGCTACTCATATCTTTGATCATATTCATGAACGAAGGCTTCGTCGTCATCTGATCAAGTTTGAGATACCTGATCAACTTATAAATGATATGTTCACTATCTCCTTCGTTGCTCCAATTGCTAAGGAAATTGCTATGGGGGCATGCGTTACTGAGGTAAAATCCATCGCTCATGCCCAGTACCTTGATCTCGTGTACTCTCATCTTGGCACATTGTATGAACTTTTTCCTGATGCCCCTCGACTTGGAACTTCCAAAGCACCGATGACACCATCCGTCGATGAAATTATTGGTTTAGTGTCTCATAATTCTTGGAAGTCTTCTCCAAATCCTGCGAAGAAAAATTCCACTCCTTCCCATGATACTGCTTCTCAGCCACCTCCAAATTCTGGTAAAACCATAGAAGTGAATGTCGTCCAGTCCAATCCGGTGGATAAAACTTCCAAGGGTAAAAAGAAGGGTATATGTAAGGCCAAAGACGATACCCTGAAATAGGATTCTCAAAAATCTCGTGTTGATGATGGTTCAGAATGTAAACCGAAGTAACCTTGTTTGATTTGTGATGAAGATCGCTACACCAAGGACCATCCCCGACGGGTCGAAGTGAGTCGATTGCTCAAAGGCACCCAAGGCACTCCAACTATTCTCAAAGAACCGTTTCCATCATAACAGACCAATTTGGTAGAGCAACCCTAGTCCTCTGTCCCATTTGGCTCTTAGGTTTTCATGATGAATGATACTACATCTGTCACTATTGCTACCCGATCGAAAGATTATATCGAACCGCGTCAGGCAGCAGGGAAGGAGATCACTGATGGTCCTCCTCCCTTGCCTGTTTCTGGCCCTCTTCAAATTGAAAGGCCCAGTACTGAGCTCGTTGTATGGCCACCTTCCAAAGGTGTACTCCGTAAGTATTCTTACGATCCTAATGCCCATGCTACTCAGAATTACAGTATTGTTGAGGATTTGGCTAAGACACCATTTTCTATGTTTTCATTGGAAGTACTTTAGAGTTGTTTGTCTCAACGGAAGGCTGTATTTTCTGCCATCGGAGAGGTTGATCCCACCTATTCCAGCCTTATCAATTTCGATTTGGAAAATTTTGTCCCACATCTCCCTCACCAACTTGCACTGATCATCCAATTTGGGATTAATTGAATGAATATCCATCGAGCGGTCATGGATGAGGGTGCATCTACATGCATCATGTCATCTGCCTGCTGGAAATCCATTGGTTCTCTAGCTCTCAATTCATCTCCAAACACTTTATAAGCCTTTGATGGATGGGAATCTTGCCCTCTCAGTGTTCTCGCTAGTTTACCCATCATGTTAGAAGGGAAGACAATCAACGTCGAGGTTGAAGTTGTTGACGCCAAGCTCAATTACAATCTTCTCCTCGGTCGCAGTTGGACTCATGCCATGCTATGCGTTCCATCCACTCTCTTTCATGTTCTTTGATTTCTACACGAAGGAACAATAATTATTGTCAATCAGTTGTCTTTATTCACTTCTTAATCTTCTGAGAGCAATGTTCCATACGCAGATCAAATTCCTACACCTTATGAGAGCATAGGGCCAGGTCTTTTCAAAGATCTTGCCCTCATGGGAATTTTTCCTCTTCCTCCACCTAACACTGATCAGGTTAACATGATCTCCAGGTCCTTTGATCTGTGGCTCATCCCATCGCCTGAGTCGATTGATTCGTTTGGTGATTCAATGTTGCTAAGTCCAATTGAGATTGATTATTGTGATATTATTTTGGCTTCGGATCCTCCACCCTCTAATCATATTCCTTTGAGTATGTCTCTTGACACTTATTCTCAATCCCCTTGGCTCGGCGATTCAGATTCACATGATCCCTTAAAGGAGATATTTCCCTCCGATGAGCCCATCATGGAAACTATGTCTCTTGAGGACCCTCCTTGGGATGATAGTCATCATCGTTCCTCGTTCATGCTTGGCCTCAGGGACATGTCTACTTATTTCAAGAGGTTCGCTTCTCAAGTTCCTTCTCCTTCGCTTCAAACGCCCATCCCGACACACGAAGTCTTCGCAGAAGGGAACGTGGGAAACATCACACAAACGATGCCTATCAACATCTCTATGAAACCGGGGGTTGTCGAGAACATTCATATTGGGGTGACCTGTTTTCCCGATGAGATCGAGGTCTATACTAGTCTCTTCCGCGAGTTTTGCAACGTTTTCACTTGGTCTTACAAAGAAATACCTGGCATTGATCCAAGTATAGTGGTGCATGAGATTCCTACCTATCCTGGTGCGAAGCCTGTTCGCCAGTGTCTTCGTCCTGTACACCCTAGAAAGGAAGCTACTATTAAACGAGAAGTTGAAAAACTTCTTAGAGCTAGTTTTATTTATTCGATTCCCTTGGAAGAATGGGCTTCCAATATTGTTCTTGTGGATAAGAAACATGGTGCTATTCGGGCTTGTGTAGACTACTATGACATCAACCGTGATTTCCCTAAGGATAATTATCCCACTCCTTTTATTGATTAGATGATTGATGACTGTGCTGGGAGTGAGATATTTTCCCCTATGGACGGGTTTTATCAGTACAACCAGATTAATATTCTTTCGGCTGACCAACACAAGACCGCCTTTATCTGTCCTTGGGGTACTTTCGCCTATAAGAAGCTCCCTTTTGGTCTTAAAAATGTTGGGGCTACATTTCAAATAAAAATGTCATATGCTTTCCATGATATCAAGCGCATTTTTCAACCTTACCTAGATGACCTTCCGGCTCATTCGGCTAAGCGTAAAGACCATCTTGATCATCTCTGTCAAATATTTCTTCGTTGTCGATGCTATAAAATTTGGCTCAATCCACATAAGTATATTTTCTGTGTTAAATCTGGTAGACTCTTAGGGTTTATCGTCTATAAAGAATAAATTCATCTCGATCCTCTCAAAGTTGAAGCTATCATTAATCTCCACTCTCCTTCCTCCTTACATCAGAAATAGAGTCTGCAAGGGAAAGCTAGCTTATTGCACCGTTTTATACCTAACTATTCTGAAGTGGACAAAGGATTTATGCGATTAATTAAGCAAGGTATCTATTCCTTTGGGATGAGATCGCCCAAAAATCATTCAATGCAATGAAGATGTTACTGGTCAATGCTCCTCTGTTGCGTCCTCCCAATTATCATCGTGATTAATCCCTCTATTTGGCTGCCACGTTTAGCACGATTTTCATGGTTCTGGTACAAGATGACGATGATGGTGATGAGCACGTGATTTACTATCTAAGTCACAATCTTCTCAATACCAAAACATGTTATGCACATGTTGAGAAGTTGGCGTTGGTTGTTGTTCAAGCTGTTCAACGTTTTCATCACTATATTCTATTACGCGCAATGACCGTGATTTATAATTGCAACCCCATGACCTACATATTGAATCGTCAATTGATGGGGGGAAAATAATCGAAGTGGATTTTTATCCTCCAAGAGTTCGATTTGGAGTTCACCACTGCCAAATCGAAGAAGTCATTGGTTTTTTCTGATTTGATTTGCTCCTTCCCTTCTGATTCTGCTCCATCTGGTTCTGAGGAACGCATTCTAGATGAAACGCTTTTTATTATTAGCACCCTTGATCCTTGGTACGGTGATATCATCGTATATCTTCAGACTTCCACCTTCTGATCTGAGTTGACGAAGGATTCTAGTTGATGCATCCGCCATCATTCACAACCTTATCGCATAGTCAGAGATACTCTCTACCACATCAGAGTTGATTCTATTCTCTGCCAGTGTTTGACTCTCGAGGAGGCTGAAAAGGTCCTTAATGATTGGCACAATGGTGCTTGTGGTAGTCACATGTATGGATATGCTACTGCACAGAAGATTCTTTGTGCCAAATATTTCTGGCCCACCATCTTTAAAGACTGCATTTTTGCTGTCCGTAAGTGTCATGATTGCCAAATTTATCAGCGCAAGATGTGCGCACCACCCACCCATATTCATCCTGTCATTACCGTTAGTCCCTTTGTGAAGTGGGGCATCGATTTTATGATGTGTAACCCTCACTCGGTTGGGGGCATGCTTATATCATCGTAGTCGTTGAATACTTCATGAAATGGGCTGAAGCATTGCCTACACTTACAGCTGACAGTAAGACAACTGCACAATTTCTATTCAATCATGTCATTACTAGGTTTGGCATCCCTCAAGCCATTGTTACAGATCATGGTTCTCATTTTATTCATTACATGGTGGCTGAGTTGACTTCTAAGTTGGGTCTGCGTCACGACAACTCAACGCCATACTACCCTAAATCCAATGGCTAGGTTGAAGCTATGAAAAAATTTCTCGTCACTATGCTTCAACGTACGATTGGGATGCACAAGTCAAACTGGAATCTCATGTTGTTTTCAGCTCTCTGGGCTTACTGAACCTCAGTAAAGGATGCAACCAGATTCACTGCATTCCAGCTTGTCTATGGTCAGGAAGCTACCCTTTCGATTGAATGTGAAATCCATTCTCTGAAAATATCTGTTGAATTGTTACCTAATACTTCGCCAGAAGCTGATCGTCTTCTATATTTAGAGAGGCTTGATGAAACTATGCCGCTTTGCTGCTCTTTTCATAGAAGCACATAAAAAGTGGGTCAAAGATCATTTTGACTAGTCATTTTCCCCTCATTCCATTATAGAAGGAGACCTCATCCTCCTGTATGACCAAGCTCACAATAAGCTGGGGGCAGGAAAATTCCAGCCCATGTGGCAAGCGCCCTACATTGTTAAGCGCATTTTGCAGAACATGGTTTATGAGCTTATTGATTATGAAGGTCATCCTCTAGATTAGCCCATAAATGGGCCGTATCTCAAAAAGTACTATGCATGAGTCTTTCGTGCGTGTCTCTTTTGTAAATAGGTGTTTTTCACTTTTGTACATTTTTGGCTTGGTGTGCTTTGCGAGCATTTCTTGCTTATTGTGTAGATGTCTATTACTCCTTATGTCAGTTTCATGGATGGTGCCTCCCGCAGTACCATAACCTGTCTTCTGCAGCCTGGGTGATTTATAATCCTAATGGTGAGTTGATAGACCTTCAAGGTATCTGTCTAGGACGAACCAAAAACAATGTGGCTAAATATAGTGTTGTTATTGAACTATTGATCGAGGCCATTGCTCTCAACATTCGTGCATTGATTGTTAACCTAGACACAGCTTGTTGTTCTTCAGCTTAATGGGAATTATTATGTTATAAATCCTCAAATCTTAAGATTGTATTTGTGTGTTCGTTTACTAGAAAGACATTTTGATTACATTACATATCAACATATTCCTAGACAAATGAATGCATTAACTGATATAGTAGCCAATATTGTATTAGATAGACATTTGCATAATTTGTAAAAACATCATCATCACATGATAAGATTCATACAGGAAAATAGATGTATATATATATATATACATATATATCGAGTGTTTGCATCCACGTGCATTATAAGTTCAAAAAATATGTATGTTTTGGTTACATCCTGAGACATCATGTCTCTCAAAAAATATGTAGAAAATAAAATCCTAGGTTTCTAGTCGGCATGATGTTCATGGTAGCATGTTAGTGCCCATACGAGCTGCCTCAATAAGTGGTGAACACGGTTCGACACCCTTGCAGTATGTCTCTGGTACGCGCGAGGAACATCATCAAATATCACATAGTCAGGGATCCCACTGGGGAGTCCCTCCAAGTTGCATGTGATTTCCTCCTCCTCGCTTCCCTCACCATGAGGGGCCACATCAAAATCATGAGGAATCCTCCATATTATTGTAGACATTCTTGCAGGTATTTCTGGGCTGACATCTGCAAATACATGGATTAACGTCAGAACATACATAATAAAAAAAATCATAATACTCATCAAAATAAAAAATTTAGTCTTACCCAATGCTTCACCCAATCCTTTCCCGTTGGGAGTGGGAGATCCACATCACTGGTGAAGTCAGTGCCAGAATAGGGCCAGTCCTCCACGAAAATCAGTTGTTGGTGGAGCCACTCAAAGAACTCTGGTCTCCATGACATATGTTGACTGCCTCCTGATCTTGGCTTCAAATCCACCCAACGGACCATCCGTGGCTCTTGGGCAGGTGGTGTAGGAACTATCACTTCCTGAAGTTGGAAAATTGGTAACCATTCCAAGATGAATGGTACCAAGATGGACCCATAGCCGGACTGTTTCAGCTTGCCATTCTTTCATTTTGTCAACTAGCATTTCATATTGATTGTTATCGCCTCTGCCCATTTGTAGAGAGTTGGTGCCATACAATCTACTGCAATAAGTAGCTGTGTTTTTGTGGCCTCATGCAAAGCCTAAACTCCAACAGCTCTCGTGATGGTGTGAAACACTAATTTTAGTGCCAAATAGAGAATGGTTTATATATCCACCTTCCCCCTTTTGGATCCTTTCCTTGCCCCTCATAACACTCTGTCAATGACCATGCTCATGTTTTCCATTGTGGGCCAGGTGCCTGTCAGGGTTGGGACTGCCCCCCTTCGTGGAAATCTAGTTATGAAGTAAACGTCCGAGACCTCAATCTCTAGTTCCTGATCATGAATTATGAATCTTTCCCGATAAATGTTTCATACACTGATCAAGTAATGCAATACCTCCGGTTGAGCTCAGGGACATGGTGCCATGAAGAATTTCTTGAACCCGCATTCCCTGAGAACGTCCATGCATCTTACTTTTCCCAAGGCTTGCTCATCTTCTTCACTATGTTTTCTTTCCTTCCATTCAATCACCATTTTTCTCTTTCACACCTGCAAAAACATCAATGGGGTCATCATTAGTCAAAATATTTTCTATTGAAGTGTTTAAAACAGACTAACTTGTTGAATTCTAAAGCTAAAAATCATGGTCGTGGTTGGCGTGACTGTGTTAAAAATAGTCGTGCCAAGTGGCATGCCCCTGTTTTATTTCAAGGCAGGTTGGCGCGAGTCCATGCCCGGAACCCGCGCTGACTGTCGCGCCTAATTTAAACAAAAACCCCCCCACAGATCTAAAATATGGGTTGTAGGCAATGAAAATTATATCAAAATGTAGGCAAAGATATGAGTTCTTACTTGGAAAAGACGGATTCACGATTGGCCTTCTTGATTATCTACTGCCAGCTCTGCAAAATCACAGTGAAAAAGGGTAAAAAGTGCTCAGAAGAGGTAAAAGTGAAAAGTAATTTATTTTTACCATTTTTCGCATTTTATAAACTTTTTAGAACCCTAACTAGGTATTTGAGCATATTTTTCGATTATTTTGCTATTTTATTTCGAAAAATGGGTTTTACATGTGTCTCTTGTGCAACGAAAGGTCCTCAAAATGACGACGATGAAGTGACGATTTGTATTTTATACTTTTTTGGACTCGGTAAAAACACGAAAATGTCACCCCTGAAGTCATCCTTCAACTCTTTTCTGACTCTCAAAAATTGAAAATATTGCCGAGACTCTTGTTTTTTTGAACTCGTTAAAAGGCTGCGAAACGATATCTACCCAGTATAATTTTACCCCTTTTTCAGGCTAGGATGGATTATTTATGAAAAAGGAATACCTCAGCCTATTGTGACTAAGTGGTTCTCTCAGACATAATTTTATACCTTTTAGGATTCGTGAGACTACCTACGAAAAGGGAACTGTTGGAGTTTTCTTTTCCACTTCTTTTCAAACTCTCAAACATGAAAATATGCCAAGTTATTCCTTTGTCAGACTCGTTGAAACCTAAATGATATCGAAAACTGTCACCATGACGTAACCGAGTTCCTCCTTCCTAGGGCTCGTAAAATGTACTAGGATGGATTTGTTCGAAGGACAAACTTATATGACAAGCACATACTATCCCCTTTGAGCTTGTTTCCAAAAATAATTAGGGTACTCGCCAACAATGGTGGGGGAAAATGGAACCAGTTCTCAGTCGTGTCGGTAGTATGTCGCTCTTGAACATGACACTCATCTGCATTCGTGTTGGGTTGGTGACATGTAATATTTCTAAATTAGCATGCAGCTAATTGGAATATTAATTTTTATCTTGTCATTTAGTGAGATGAATAAATTGGTAGGGAGACCCATAAATCTCTTTAGTAGGAAAAACATTTCTCTTAATGTGAAAAGGGATCATATTCATAGCTGGATAAAGCACCCTCATGTGTGAATAGGAGCTAAGGCATGTGGACAAGGTCAAGTTTGACCAAATCAACAGCGCTGGTATGGAGGGAGTGGATCATCAATGAGAGACAACGCAGTGTGAATGGGAGGAAGTCTCCATGATAGTAGAAACCCTAATGAGTGGGACCCAAGGTGAGAAGGCTCACATTATTTATAAGGAGGGCAAGGTAGCCATAGAGGGGCATATTATTGATTATTGATTTTGTGGTCTGTATGATTTCTTGCATTCTTCAGTTGTTTAGCACAGGGTGTTCCCGAGCGGGAATCCCACCTCTTCCCTTGAGGTAGCCTATAGGAAGAGTAATATACTATCATTTCCACATTATGAAATTTTTTCCAAGCTTTAATCTTCAGCTACAATGCAGTTTCTGTTCAGATTTGTGTTGTGTTGCAGGGTGTTGCAGTGGAGGGTTGAGAAACCCACTTTCTGAGCTAGTTTTTCAGGGGAGAAAGCATTCTTCTCATTGCGAGATAAAAAAAGGAGGTTTTTGATATTTATTTCACATCTTGGCACCAGGCCATCCTATTCCCATCATCTACAATGCAGATTCCCTCTTTGACTACATTATTTTAGTGAGCATTTGTAGTGGAGGTTTCAGTGCTTGTTTTGGAGGGTGAGATCTTCAATGTTGAGATCAACCTTTCACTTGAAGGATATATTGGAGGATATCTATTTATTTAGATATCATTTTCAGACATCTCCATCCAATTATTCAGTTGCGGCTACTATTAAGCCCTAGGGATTCATTTCAGCATTTTGTGCTTTTTGGTATTTTCAAAAACCCTTCCCGGGTTATCTTGGAAATGTGTTTGGGAGTTTAGATCTTCACTCCCAACATTGTTTGAGCTATATAAAAATAGATCTATATTGATCTATCCTTATGCAAAAATTTATGCCCTAAAACTACGCTGTCTTAGCTCAAGGAATTTGTATAGAAACTATTTTTCATGTGATTGCATATTTTCTTATTAGAAGCTTGTATGGTATTTCTTGAGTGACTTGATCCTCAAGATCTTGTGCCTATTATTTTCTGATATATTTAATAAGATGGTTGTACATTTGTATCACATATTGGTGTATTGATGTATTCACTACTACTTTCCATGTTTATGTGATATATTTCTACTTTCCCCATTTGGGAATATTACAGTGGTATCAGAGCATAATCTTGGCTCAGCCTGTGGGTTTCAGCCAATATGCTATAAGAAGAAAATGAGATCTAAAATGTTGGAAGGAATGAGATTTGTCTAATCCCTTTTCAGACCTATGAAGAACCTATCCAAGGGGGTCAAGAAGATGGAATATGAGAGATGCAATGAGACCTTTAAAGGGTTTCAAGAAGAGGTAGGTCCATGTACTTCCTATCAACATAAGAGAAAACCAGTATCACATAGAGCTACAAAGAAATACACTATGACCTTTTATTTTGAAGAAGAAGAAAAAAGGCATGGAGATGGAGGAAACTTGGATCATGAGATTCTAAGTGATTATCTTACAGAATATAAGTCTCAACCTAGAGATTTCAAGGAGAATCTAACTCTCCCACAGTTCATTCAGCTCAAAGAAGAAAGAAGACCTTGCAGCAACATGTTTCTATTGTCTACATTTGATGGGTCATCCACATGCATAGCAAGAGCTTGGGGAATGATGTTGGATGCATTCTTCCTGCTACACCCAATAGTAGAAAGAGAAGTTGTTGAGATTGCAGCACTACATCTCGAGGGTGAGGCAAACATTTGGTGGTTCAGCCATTTGAGTTATGAAAGAGTGACTGCATATGTAGATTTTACTCAAAGGTTGATCAAGAGGATTGCCAAGAAGAAATCAGAGGAGAAAATTCCACCACCACTTACTGTAGGAGCACTTCCATCAGAAGGAAGAACACTTGCACATTTGAAAATTGGTCTTGATCTCTTGAATTTTACAGTCCCATGCACTATTCTGGAGATGTATGAGGAGGAGGAGACTTATACCAGCGTTGATACAACCATAGAGGAGCAGCCATCATCATCAGTAGTTGGGAAGGTCATCACACCAGAGGAAGGAACCCTTGTAGCAACACAATATGTTCCCAAGAAAAACCAAGGTATGAAAATGTTTCCATTTTCTATTATTTTAGTACACCTTATAGAGAGTTCTGGGAATATTCCATTGCATGACCTTGGGTCTAGACACACTGTTGATTTGGAGCAAAAAACTATCACTATGCTGAGGAGCCTTGATTTGTTCAAGGAGGAGATGTACATTCATCCTAGTGTGTCATTGTTGAGCTGCACACAACTCTTGGGGTTAGAGTGTAGATTTTTGGAGGATAGGATGAACATTGTCCTAAACAATCCAATGCAGAACTATATGTTCAGCATTGAGCATGAGCATGATACAACAGATGCACCATCATGGATATCAGCAACGTTGTCAATGAGCAACAGTGATGAGTTGGGGGCCCAACTGATATTGAGACATTCTGATGACCAACACATTTGTGTAGTAGTGGATGGGCAGATGATTGATGAGAGACATCCTATCTTTCATTGTTGTGATGGATCCTTCTTGATGAGAATTTCATAGCTCAATGAGAAGATTTTTCCTTCAACATAATTAGATCCTTATGGATTCAACATGGTCAATGATGAGTGGTCTTCACTTGGAGATCTCCAGGAGATTGCGTTTTAATATCCCATGAAATGCACAGATAGAAACTTGATTTGGAGGGTGGTATTATCCATTGGAGGGATACCTATTTTGAGTATGATGTTAGACACTCACCATTGGTTGGATGGGTGATGTTGATGAGTAAGAGGATAGAAAGCCACTTGTAGATCTATGACATAGGGTAGCAGGAGGCAAGGTTGCATTGGATACCCCTGAAAGAGTTTGGTCATCATGTGACACATTCTATTTCAAATATTATGTTGTTGGTTGGGAATTGGCATGGAAATTGCATCATATGGTAGCAAGGAGTTTGGTTGTGTTGGGGTGATGTGATATATTTCATATCAACCATCATGTTTTTGCTCCATAGTTTATATGGTGATGGTGTGGGGAGGCAACAAGAGTTGATGTTGCTTTGGAAACTCTTAGGAGAGTATGGGCTGATTTTCTCCCATAATTTGCAAGATGTTGTAGGAGTAGGTGATGGCACCCTTATGGTGCAAAGGGGCTACTCCTTAACCTTGGAGAATCGAGAGTTACTTCCACTTTGGAAGGAATTTTCCATATAGAGCAGCATTGTGGTAGATGACTTTGACAATTGGCATGTCAAAGGATGGAGCTATGAGATGACATGAGCCTTATTACAAAGGCAAACAATTCTGTCACTTGGGAGCTTGGGTTTGTTGATGGAGTGTTCCGAGGATCACTTCACATATAATGCACTTGATGGACAATTAGGAGATGAGAGTGATGGAGTAGTGGATGGAGACATCTATTACCATGATATGATCTTCTTGACTTAGATTTCCAAGCATAAGAAGAAAGTTTTTCATGCAGTACATGGTTCATTCCTCTTCATGGGAGTATGCCATACCGCTATGGAGGGCTCATTCTTGGATATTATTATCAGCTTACTCTCAGTGCATGGTAAGAATTATGTTTTTTCATTTATTTATTATCTAACACATTATTTGCATTCTCTTACCATCTCTATGCAAGGCATTTCTCCACAAGATGGCAAGCCTCTATTTGGGCTTCATGGTCATTTTGGGACCAACATCAGTGATAGGGATAACCATCTCTTGTATGGCTTTGGGAAAGTGTTGTACTATTCTTCATATGCTCAGTTGATAAAAAATGCCATTTACTATTTACTAGTGGATGAGATGACATGCACAACTAGCAACTTGTTGGGAGATAGCTTGCCATATTATGTTTTGAAACAACAGTTAGAAAAATTTCACTATGACCACTTGGGAAATAGTTGGTACCTTTCGGCACAACATGAAAGCTTCCTTACTTCTCTGATTTGGATTCCATATGATGATAATGTCATATTTATTTTATATGGGATGACCTGGGCAAGAACCAAATAGTGGGTCTTTGAGAATCCAATTGCCTTTTTGCTTCATGAAGGCAACATTATTGCAGCCCAAATTCAGCAGCATCTCTACACTTATCATAATTGGAGAGAGAGACAGTGGGATGGATAATTTGATCCATCATGTTCAGCTATGCAGCCCACCTACTTTGTAGGAGCCTAAGGTGGAGGATATCTTTCATGATTTTCCATGTTGGAGGGTGACTCATTTTGTATGGATGATAGCTGGGGGATGGAGGCTTCACATGGGAATTATAGCTCCAAATATATTTCAGATTCCATGCCTCAAGAAGGCCTCTAGACAACACATTATTGCCTCCATGGGTATTTTACTTCTTCATGATGATAGCTATTTGTGATGGTCACCAAAAGCTAACTTGCATACTTGGGAGGTGCAACTTGGAGATTTATTGATAAGACAACATCTTGTTCCTTGGAGGATTTTATCATACGAGAATGCTACAGGAGGAGGAGAGGAGGCTCTTCAGTTTTATCCTTGCAGGTGCTTAAGGACAAGCAACATTTGGGAGGGGAGGACTGTAATACTCCTAAATTAGCATGCAACTAATTGGAATATTAATTTTGCTCTTGTCATTTAGTTAGATGAATAAATGGGTATGGAGACCCATAAATATATTTAGTAGGAATAAAATCCCTCTTAATGTGAAAAGGGATCATCTTCATAGCTGGATAAAGCACCCTCATGTGTGAAAAGGGGCTAAGGCATGTGGAAAAGGTCAAGTTTGACCAAATCACTAGCGCTGGTATGGAGGGAGTGGATTATCAAGGAGAGACAGTGTAATGTGAATGGGAGGAAGTCTCCATGATAGTAGAAACCATAATGAGTGGGACCCAAGGTGAGAAGGCTCACATTTTTCATAAGGAGGGAAAGGCAGCCATAGAGGGGCATATTATTGAAATTGATTTTTTGGTCTGTATGACTTCTTGCATTCTTCAGCTGTTTAGTTGAGCTTACAGTGTTGTTTAGCAAAGGGTGTTCCTGAGCAGGAATCCCACCTCTTCCCTTGAGGTAGCCTATATGAAGAGTATTGTACTATCATTTCCACATTCCAACATTTTGGCCAAGCTTCAGTCTTCAGCTATAATGCAGTGTCTGTTTAGATTTGTGTTGTGTTACAGGTTGTTGCAATGAAGGGTTGAGAAACCCACTTTCTGAGCTAGTTTTTCAGGGGGGAAAGCATTCTTCTCATTGGGAGATCAGAAAAGGAGGTTATTGATCTTTATTTCAAATCTTGGCACCAGGCCAATCTATTCCCATCATCTACAGTGCATATTCCCTCTTTGAATGCGTTATTTTAGTGAGCATTTGCAGTGGAGGTTTTAGTGCTTGTTTTGGAGGGTGATATCTTCAGTGTTGGGATCAACCTTTCACTTGAAGGATCTATTGGAGGAGATCTAGGGCTGCATTCTGACATTTTTTACTTTTTGGTATTTCCGGAAACCCTTCCCGAGTTATCTTGGAAATGTTTTTGGGAGCTTAGATCTTCATTCCTAACATTGTTTGAGCTATATAACAACAGATCTATATTTATCTATCCTTATGCAGCAGTTTATTCCCTAAAACTGCGATGTCTTAGCTCAAGGTATTTGTATAGCAACTATTTTTCATGTAATTGCATATTTTCTTATTAGAGGCTTGTATGGTATTTCTTGAGTGACTTGATCCTCAAGATCTTGTGCCTATTATTTGCTGATATGTTTAATAAGATGGCTATACATTTGTCTCACATATTGGTGTATTTATGTATTCAGTGCTACTTTCCATGTTTATGTGATATATTGCTGCTTTCCCCATTTGGGAATATTATAGGACATCTCATTTCATCATTTTTTCCTCCATGGGTTTAGGTAATCTGTTTTGACCTCTAATATACTCTTTGACATGTCATCATGACCTCAGATCGATTGATGCCAAATACCGCCAAATTCCGGAGTCGTGTCGCCGATATGTTCAAGAGAACTTTCCTTTCGTATTTTTCAACCTCTGATCCTTTTTTGGTCCCGATTCACTATCATCTTATTCCTCTTTCTCGTGTTGATGTTGTGGGAAACATTATTGCCCTCCTTCAACCAGGTCACTTCCTGTTGACTTCAGCTCATTATCCAGGAAGCTGATCTAGAGACTCCCTTCTAGTACCTTGGAGCTTGCATGCATCAATGGCAAGTTATTTTCATTCGACGACAGGTCCTCATCATTGGCCTTCGATCGAGTGATTCCACGGATTTTTGACACCATATCACTATTCAGATTATGTGGATTGTACTTCTTGTACCTTGAGTCTTGTACCTTGAAATTATTGTCATTATTGGTGGTTTCTCTTGTTAGACTCCTATACCAATAGGTGTCATATTTCATGATTGTCTTGATTGAACTATGGAATATGTTCAAACCTTTTTCTTGAGCAAAGGTGTTCCATATTCTTGAAAAACCAAAAAATCAAAAAATTTAAAAAATTTAAAGAGGGTATACCCTAAAAGAAAAATCAAAGGGTAAGAAAAATAAATTGGTCAAGAAAATGAAAGAAATGAACCCCAAGCAAAAAAATAGACCAAGGAAAGTGTGCAAATCCAAATGCCACTACTATTTCATTTTTGTAATAAAGCAATTGTGTGCAGCTTGTCAAACTTTTGCCACAATTCATGAATAGTCAAACTGTTTAAACTTGACTTATTCATATTTCAATTTCATGTTATAGATCAGAGAATAAATATCTAGCCAAACAGTTTAATCTTGGCAGATAAGTACATAGGTAGAGTTAATAAAAGGTGCTCAATAGCTTAATCTGAGCCCTTGGATGTAATAAGGGTATAATTAGATAGATTTGCCTTGTAAAAAAGAAAAAGATTGATAAGGGTTTGCAAGTCTAAATGCACCCTAATAAAGAAGAGAAAATGGTAGTGTTAAGTAGATAGGGTAGGTAGATGGTGCTGCAAAGTGTTATCTGATGAATGATGCTGCTACATGTTTTTAATCCTTTACTTTCATCACAAATACTAAAGCAGGAAATACACTGGAAAATCATAGCAAGCAAAGTCAAACTCATTAACTTCCCTCATCACTTTTCCCTCAAAAGTTTTACTAATTTCCCCCAAAGTACTAAGGTATTTGGAGATCAAAGGGGCTCAAGGCATTTCCTTGACTTCTGGAGGGACCGGACCCTCGGCCTAATGATCAAAAAGACCTAAGTACTTGAGACAATTCATCATTATAATCATCCATCTTTAACCTTGTCCTAAGTAAAATCCCATTTTACTTAGGAACATCATGCAAATTTCCATAAAAATCCCTCAAAATAACTGACTATTCTAAGTTTAAGTGTTGGAGATAAAATGTTGCAATTTACTTCAGAAGTTATCACTTTCTTAGATGTGCCAAGTGTTTTGAGTTCCCTTGTCCCTTTGCCATATTAATGTTTAACTTTATTTTACTAAATCCCTAGTGAAATACCCTATCCTAAGTATATAACTCCCTTTTTATAAATAACCCAAAAAACCCCTCTATTATATAGTTTAACCAAAGTAATTATTTCCCCGTGCATTTAAAAGAAAACCCACTATATAAGCCCTTTGGTTAAATTATACCTTTATACAATAATCCCACCCCTATGGTGAATTAATTGTATTAATTAATTTATCATATAATAAAAATATATATGAAAAAATCAAACTTTAGACATACAATATGTATGTTTAAACCCAAAAATACAAAACTCGAAGTTTTATTTTCTAAACTAAACTTTGGAAAACCCCGCGCCAACGTGGCTCATCCACCTGGCATCTAACGCAGCATTTTAAACACCCGCACCTAACAAAATCCCGCCACGAATCCCTTTTCATTATAAATACGGGATTAGTTAATTATCTGAATTAACTAATAACCTTATTCTCCGCCTATTATACATCTCCCGGGGTGATTAGACTAAACTTTAAATTGTTTTAAAGCCCGACGGGCCCACGCTTTAATCCTCCGCGATCTCCCCATCATTTCAGCCGTTTGATCACTCCTCCGCAGATCAACGATCCCTGTCAATCCCGCTACCCATCCCTCGTCAGCCTTTTAACCAGCGGGGGATGGGTGGTATTTGAATAGTCCACCGTCCACGTGGAAAACGCTTTGTGGAATCGCTGCCCTCCCGACTTAAACCACCATCATCCAAAAGCGGTGCGGGGTTACCGCTTACCACTTACCACCCGACCTTCGCTCACTTCAGCCCGTACGTCGATGACGTCACTCCTCGGAAAAATAAAAACCCTTTTAACTTGTAAATAAAGTCAATTTTTGTGTTTTTTCCGTTATTTTCACTGTCAAAACGCAATAGCGCCTCCTGCTGCGATTTTCGAATTTCCACTGAAATTCACTATGTTACCTGTTTTTTCTCCAAGATTCCGCTGCACCCGTGTTCGAGTACATTCCCGCCATCACCTGTTACCTGTTACGAACCGGCCTTCTTCTAAAAACAGGTATTTATCCCATTCCGCCCCGACTGCAAGTAAAACTCAGTTTTCTTTGTTTTTCGCTGAATTAGTGATTAAAAAACATCACTGAGATCTTCCCCAGAGGTTTTAAAACCGTGTAATTGCTCCCTGAACCTACAAATTGTGCCAATTTCCTTCATTTTAGAAATCACGCTCAGTCTGTGAAGAAAACCCAGAAACTTCCATTTTGAATACACAAGAACCAAAATGGAAGCTCCGGCAGCCCTGAATGTAACCCCATTGAATGCCCCTCATAGAGACCCGGATTTCATTAACAAATTGTTTGATTTTAGCAGGTTATCATCAGAATATGGATTTGGACCAACAATTTCAATACTAGTTGACAAAATTGTTACTCCAAATTCTCAGATTTTAATTCAATATCTTCATTCAACAAACAGTTTGTATACAAAGTCAGAGAGAGATTAGAATGATGAAATGTGCACAATGAATGGTAAAAGTGAAATGAGAAATTACAGGGATAGGAAAAGCATAACAGTTAAAGAGTATCAGTGGTTAAAGTGTATCAGGTAAAAGTCAGAGTGAAAGTTAAAATGAAGTTACAGAGCAGTCAAAGGTAAAGCAGTAAAAGTAATTACAGAGGCAGTAAAATGGTAAAAAGAGATGAAAATACTTTCACCAACATTGAATTTTATCTAAAGTGAAAGTAAAACAGTCAAAGGAACAAAAAAGTGAAAAGATGAAAAATACAACAAGAAGGAACATTTTTGCAGAAATTGCATATTTTAGTCATAGTTTTGAAGAAACTATTGTGATCAATCCAAGATGAATTTTGAAAACTGACGGAGGTTTATGTTCTTAAGAGGATTATCTACAAAAACCTCTCTCACTTTTCTAACAGCTATTATGGTTTTGGAAATATTAAACAATGATGGAAAGCACTTTTTGCAGAAAATACCAGTTAAGTCATCATTTTGCAGAGAATATTGTGGCCAATCCGAAATACATCTTACAAAACGGAAGGAGGTTTTTGTTCCTAAGAGAACCATCTACCAAAACCTATCTCAGTTTTTGGATATTGATTTCAGAGTTAGAGATACATGCACATCTTTAGAGGCTATGTTTCAGACTCTGTAAAACTCTGTTTTAGACATCGTTTTGCAGAGCCTATTGCGCATAGCTGGAGAGGCATTTTAGGAAAGTGAAAGAGGTTTATCTCAAAAAAATATTTATCTACAATAACCTCTTTCACTTTTTACATATCTATTACGGATTGAGAAATAAAAAGATATCATTGGACCCCAAGTTTGCAGAATTGTTGGAGCAGATTGCACAAAGAAAGGAAGCAGTTAGTGACTTGGATGCCTCATCATCAACTAAGAGTTGGATCAAATTCGAATTCTCCTCTTTGTCATCACATATCCATACAAAATAGTGCCAAATAGATGCATTAGTTTGAGTGTCCTTTAATTAAGTTCTATTTATGTAAATAGTTGGAGAGATTTGTGAACCAATTTTGATATTTGTTTCAAGATATTTTAGTTTAGAATTTGTATAAATAAACCCTCAAAGAGAGTGTTGAGGGTGGATTCTATTACTCTGCTGTAACATTGAGATTTTTGGAATAAAAGCTTTTGGAGAAATTTACTTGTGGCTTACTGGATGACGATTTAAAGCACTGGACTTGTTGCAGGATTCATGTGTTGGACTACAGTTCAATAAGTTTTTCTACCCTTTTGTCTGAAATTTTATATTAGTTATAATATCATCATATCCATCTCTGAATAATTTACATAAAGGATTGAATCAGAATTTGCTTAATTGTACTCTGATTTCAAATGTGATTGTTCTTAATGTTTTCTTCTAAATTAGTTATAAGCATGAATTCTTAAATGCTCCTGCTTTCCTAATTTAAACATTGTTGATTACTATAATAAAGAATCCTTCATTGCTCTTTGTTTGTAGTCATCTCACTTCTTTCTTTTGAACATGGTGAAAGATTCTTAGCTGCCTTTCATCCCTTCAAGATCATCCCATCCACTTTAAATTCTAAGGATTGTTCTCTGTCTAGCTATCTTGCCCTGTAATACCATCTTGTGTTTAGAATAGAAATCCAGTAAAGCCATCCTTTGACTCCATAGCCCAATGGACTGAAAGTCCTCAACCTTGCCCTTAGTTTGTGGATTCCACCATTTTACCAAAACAAACTTTGGATCTATAACTAGCCTAAAACCTTCCAAGAACAAAGATAAATCATAAAGAGAGAGCCCTCTCTGGATGCAGATTGGCTAGATTCTGCATCTAAAAGGTTGGTTTGTGGTTACCTCGGGTATACTTTCCTCTTACACAACTTCTAGGAAAACCTGGGTGATAACTCTCTCATGCCTATTAACAACTTTCGTGATTGGCTGGTAATTAGGTGACTTTCTTGCATGTTCGACTTCAGCTCACTTATTCGCATGCTTGAATTTGTACTTATTCAGACTGAGATGGAGCACAAGACCCTGGGTTTTGTTTGATAAAATCCAAGCTGCGAGATATTTTGGTTTATCATGACTATATGCATGACTAATTTGATTGGATGGCCGTGACCATACCTGATTCTATTTAGTGATCCTTATTGTTGGATGGCTGCATCCATACCTCGGATATCATTTTTATATGTACTCTATTATGGATGGTTGTGCCCATGCCACATATTCATGTATCAGAGATATCAATTGTACTTGTACTTACAGGTCTTACGACGACGATGTTTTGTTTGAACACATTCTCGTAAAGGATTTCACTTATCCCTCTCTCTCAGACCTCATGATTTAGGGGGCATCTATTATATAGCATTTTTTCACTTTCCCTGCAATCCCCATCCCGAAAATTGGAGGACCACGTCAGTGACTTCTGTGTATTGTCACACCTTGCAAAAAGTGTGATTGCATCCCTTGCCATGAGAAGAAAATTTCCTCTATTGACTATTCCTGGAGAAGGCTCTCAAAAACATATGATTTTGGGTCAGCGCTGATAGGAAGTTATGGCCTCGTGCCCATAGAGAAATTAGAACTGGGCCTCGTGCCTATTGGCACTCTGTTTCAGTGGACTACCCACGCTGAGATATTTTTGGAATTTTTTTTAAAATAGAAGCTAAGTTTCCATTCCCAACCACTTCGTGAGTGGAGTCAGCATGGTTTTTTCGACTGAATAACGTCGAATACCTTCCTTTGGCTTCTTTTTTCCTACATTTGAGAAACTCCCCAAAGGATAAGGTCTCCCTTCCACCTAATGAAAAATCCAAAACCACCTCCTCCTCTCCTATAAATACATCCTTCTCACATTGTTGCAGCTAGATGAAATGGTTGAATAGTTGAACATTCCTTACTATAGCTAGTGTGAGATAGAGCAGAGAGGAATCCATTGTCGAGAGAGAGTCTAGACCCATTGCTTCACCAAGTCTAATCCCCAGCTAATTCTTGAGACGCGTTTGAATGGACCCGTCGAAGGAGGCTGCAATGTCAAGGATCTTTTGGTTGTAAACTTTCTTCTCTCTACCTATTAATACATGACTGATGTTTTGGTTCCCATTTTGCGTTTTATGTGTTTAATATTTTTCAATACATTTAGTTTTCCTTGACCAATTAAATAGTTATGAATGCAAGTATGTTTTTTTATGATGTTATCGTTCTCTGATCCTTGTGTAGGCACCTGAGTGCCATTGCTGAAGGACTGTGACGTGTAAAGACAAAGATCAGGATACTGCCGCCACAGCTACGAAAAATGTGTTGGAACAAAGGTAGGTCATCTATCCCAACTTAGTTTCATTCATAAACTAGGAATCTGAAGGATCAACATGTTCCCTTGTTGCTAGAACCACTCGAGGGCTAGAGGGATCGCCTTTGTCCGCAGAGGGGATTTACCTGCACAACAATGGATTGTAGAAGAAGTATAAATAATTTGTAAAAAATATAAGGAATGTATAAGCTACCTTCACTACCATGCATGAATGGTCAATGTGATATAAAGGGGCACCACTTGACTTGGGAAATAAAATAAAGAAACAGGCAGAGCTATTGACAAAAAGAGTTTGGATGCTAAACCAAAACAAAAAACAACTTGCCTCATTCATTGGTAACATTCAAGCCTCGTATGCATGATTATACAAAAGTCTGGATTTATTGGTGAACTCACACATGATCCCATAAGTCGGCTCACTTACTGAAGCCAAACCTAGGAAATATGTCAGGCATGAGATCGAATAATGCTTGGAGCAACTTAGACATATTGTCACCAAGGAGTATTTGGAGTTGAAAAGACAGAACATGTAGAAATACATCGGTGGTCCTATCCAATTGAACACAATGTTCCTCCTACTCCAGAAGGAAGCTCAAGATGGTTCCAAATCATTGTGCTAAGATGCCATGGAGGCTAGAGTCTGCTTCCAGCCAAACACCATCACACAATTTGGGGATGTCATCACATAATACCAAGCTTGGCACCGATACATGACTGAAAGACATCAAGTGGATGTTGTTGAGCTAAAGTTTCCCCAAACTCAAGCATGATAGTGTTTCATCTTATTAGGTTGTCTAGTTGGCTCTACCTAATTTTTTCCTATATGGGTACCAATGTATTGTAATATTATTTTCTAAATAATTTGTAAGTGAAATTCGAAGTTTCAATTGTGGAATGTGGAGAGTCATGATGTAATTGAAGAGTTATTTTGTAAATAATTTCAAGAGTCATGAGGGAAGTCCAAGAGTCACAAAAGATAGTTGAAGAGTAACCACCCTCTTGTTGTAAATATAACCTCATAACTCATGTAAAGGGCTTTTGGGAGCCAAGCTTTTGGCTAGGCTTAGGCTTAGAATCAGGATCTTGGGAGTTTTGTGAGAGCTTTGGCTTCTCTATAGCATAGAGGGAGTATCTTTCTTTGGAGGAGCAGGTGTTGAATTTACGTTCTACTATTGGGGCTAATGGTCTATTAACAATGGTGTGTGTATGATTTAAAATTTCACTTAATAAAAGATCTAAGCCAACATCTTTTCATGCATATGTTGTAAATATAGTAGGAATATTCTTATGCTATTTTCGATGTATTTTTTTTTGCTTACGCTTATGCTTATGAACTATTTTTTTTTTCATTGGTATGAATCTTGTTGAATGTGTATTGTTGTATTATTTCATCACTGTTAACTTGTGAAACATTCAACACATTAGCTTGTGATGTATTTTATGCTCATTTTTTCCTTTTAAGTTGCGTACTATTATAGGCTTCTAAGGGGCTCACTCATTTCCATTTTGTGTGTTGGAACCTTCATGCATCACATTTGAATTTCTGCAGGGTCACATACTTTCTCTCACCAAAGTCACCATACACCACTCTATGCGTTATTGCAGCCAAGGAATATCATTAACACCCACTACATTGGTAACTGGGCCATATTCCAGATGGGACTCCTAAACCAAATGGTGTGAGGTCTAATTGGGACTTCATATCAGGGATATCCCCTGAATATTAGTGGGTCTAGTGTCGTCAACATGACCATAATGTTTTCCTTGGATATCCAAATTGAGAAATTGAAATTGGATTTGAAACTAAATTTCAATAGCTAGTTCAAGTAAAAATAGGTTTTAAATTCGCGACCATATGGCCTTTCTAAAAAATAGTGTCCCAACTCTATTTTAGTAAATTTTTCAAGCCAACATACTAGGAAAATTTGATCAACATTTTTTTTTTCAAAAATATGGTATGGTAGCAGTGGGATGGTAAAAATGGGGTCCTGACATAACCATTATGGGAGCCCATGAAATTCCCCTTTACTTGGATATGAATTTGATGTTACTATTGAAATTTGTATTTAGGGAATTTGTAAGAAAATGTTGTAAAAATAAAAGGTTGCTTAATTTTTCATGTAAGTAATTTTTTTTTTTTTGGAATGATGATTCTCCTATAATTTACTTATAATACTATTATTTAAACCAATATACTAGTTGAGAACCAATTGTATCTTTGGGAAAAAAACTAGTGTAAGTTGTTTGGGAACCAATTGTACTCTAGGGAAAAACATCAAATTTGATGTAAATATTTAGTTGATTATCATATAGACACAATCCCATCTACTAAGAAACCTAGGTACCCAACCATAATGCTTTCCAATTATCTAGGACAATGGTCTGGATATGGCATGTATCAATGTTAATCCTACATTCTTTATAAAGTAACAATCATTCATCAAGAAAAATGTGGAGAGTATGAAACATGAAACTTTATGGAGATATATGGGATTAAATTTATCAAATGATGATACTACTTATTAACTTGCAATATTGTTACTAGAAGCAATATACCAACTAAGAATCGACAATACCTTTGGGCCAAACATTGGTATAGTTTGACTAGGAACATGTTTTAATTCAGGGCCAAACTTCAATCTTGATGTGAGGATTAATCCATTGCTCATCCTATTGACACATTTACATTTAACTTGAAACCTAGGTAACCAACTATGGTGCTTTCCATTTCTTTTGGAGAATAGTCTAGATACGAGATGTATCAATTTCAGTCTCACCTAGCACTAAGGAATTATAGTGTAGCAGTATTACACCAATAAAAAGAAGGATATGAGACATGTAACCACATTCTACCAAGCAGTCTCAAACACTATTGCCAACCATTAATTTCTTAGGCATTAATTCATCGATTTAGCACATTTTTCCCCAAAAAAAAGAAACAAGGTGTATTTTAGAAAATAACCATGGGTTAGTTTGTGGAAAAAGGAATGAGGGAGAAAGGAGGAGAAGAATGAGAAAGAATAATGTTAAGAGGGAATAATAAAAGTATTTTTCAACAAAAAAAATTTCATTTCCAAAGCTACCAAAACCATGAAATCAATAATGTATCTCATAATACCTTTAATCAATCCATACTCATGTTTGAAGGCTTTTCCATCCCATTGTCTCCTCTTCATTCCATGATGCTTTTATTTCCTCCTACCAATATTCCTTTAAAAGAGAGAGTAGCATTACGAGTGGCTCTCACCACACCAAAAACTATTTAGAAATTCAATCAATGTATCAAAATGACCTATATCAAACAAAAAATAAGTGGATTACAAAAATATGAATTTCAAATAAATACATGAATGAAAATGTGCCTTTGGTAACTCCCTAGCAATGATGCCAAAAGTGATGGGATTAATATTCACATTCCTAATTACTTCAGAAAGAAAGCCAAATGTGTAGAAATTAGTATACACTAAACATGCATACATCTAGATTCCCCTGATCTCACAATATTTAACTTCTTGCAAAATACAGAATCATTCCACTGTTAATATTTTGCGGAAAATTAATTGCACACACATGTGAAGCATAAATAAAACACAATCGCACATAAAACAGTTGTTTAACGGGAAATATTGAAGCTAAAAACCCCAACTATAATATATTATATATCATGGAGATCATGTAACAATCTCATACAAAGCTTAGTACATCAAGCTCTCAGTACAATCAATCGTCACACACTAATTAGGAAAAATCTGCAAATCCGTACTTGCCAGGTCTTTGCCCTCACCCTTTGCTTTGCCTCCCTTTACGCAATCCCCTGCGAAAGATAGCTTTGAATGAATTTAAATTACCCTTTTCTTGACTCGCAATCCTCATTGGAACTCCAATGTGTGTGTGTGTTACAATCAATGCATCACTATAGTCACAACAAATAGTCCATCTTGCCCTTTCAGCTATCTCTCCACGGGTCTCCAACGCTGGGCCCGACATACCTTTGTAGTTAAGCTATGTTTGTATTGTTTAGTTGATTAATGAGTTATTATTTGTGAATTAATTAACTAATTAATTCCTCCACTCTCACTAGTGTATCATTCGATTAGACTCATGCAACTAGCTCAAATGAGTCTAAGCAGTTTAGCCGAATACAACTCCATAGTTCTCTTCCCAACTACTGTCATAACTTTGCCGCCGATTCTAAGCCGGAGTCCTCCATGCATGAACCACCCGATTTCCCTCCCGGTGCGTAATTACCTACGGCCATGATTTTCCAAATATGTACTTGAAATTAGTGCTCCAAGAGAATACGTTGTTGTTTATTGTGGGATTAATTGTTAAGGCTATGCAATCAACAACTTCTATTTTTAGATCGACGATGCATAAATAGACTTAAGCCCAATATTCTAAAAATAGAATTTCATCTATTTTTCAACTTGATCAACCATCCACAAATAACATCCTACAACACGAAATATGATCACCATGTCTAAAAATAGACATAGTCTAAAAATAGACTTGTGCCAAAAATAACCTGCGGAGCCCACTTAGTGAAAGGCGACTCTTTTCACTAAGCTCATCATCTTGTTGAATCTCAACACTCCCTCTCAACAAGATAGGGATTATCCTTCACCCTAATCATGCCTCTATGGTATTTGAATTTTCTCCTGGTGAGTGCCTCCGTCAGAATATCTGCATCTTGATCCTCTGTAGGAATGTACTAAAGAAACATCTTCCGCTGCACATAATCTTTGATATGATGATATCATATATCAATATGTTTAGATCTATCATGAAACACAGGATTAAACGAGAGTTTAATGCAACTTTTTTTATCACAATGTATCACTGTGGGATATAAATGTGAACCGAAAAAACCAACCATGATCTTCCTCATCCAGATAGCCTCACATGTAGCTTGACTTGCTGCCATGTATTTTGCTTCTGCTGAACTAAGTGCCACGGATCTTTGTTTCCTGCTGTACCAAGAAACTGCTATAGATCCAATACTGAAAATCCCTCTTGATGTGCTCTTTCTGTCTGTTGGGCTGTCTTCCCAATCTGCATCCGTGAAGCCATGCAACTTCACCTCATCCGTATGTCGGTACCATAAACCATTCTCAGATGTGCCCCTAAGATATCTTAGGACATGCTTGCCTGCCTTCCAAAAGAGATTGGTAGGCTTAACCATTGCTTGTGAAAGTTGTTTCACCGCATACCATATGTCTGATCTTGTATTGACTAAATACATGAGCGAACCCACCAACTGTCCATAAACAATTACATCCACTACCTCTGCCGATGTAGCATCCTATTTCCTCCAATTTCCTGGAAGAGGAGTGTCGATAGGCTTTCAACCTTGCATGTGAAACTTCTCTAGTATCTCCTGGGCATACTTGCCTTGAGACACAAACAATTCACCTTCCCGCTGCCATATTTCCAATCCAAGGAAATAATGAAGAAGGCCCAAATCCTTCATCTCAAACTCCTTTGCAAGATCTGCCTTGCATGAGTGTATCAACTGCTCATCACCTGTTAGTATTAAATCATCAACATAAAGAACAATGATTAAAAGCTTACCCTCCACCACAATTTAGTACGGGTTTGCATCTGCCTCACTCTTGGTGAAGCCAAGTCCAGTGAAACGAGTTGTCGATACGAGTGTACCAAGCACGGGGTGCTTGTTTTAGCCCATACAATGCTCTTTTTGAGCCCGCACACATGCGATCTATCATTTAAGATCTCAAATCCTTCAGGTCATGAATGTGACACCTTCTTTCAATGATCCCATTAAGGAACGCAGTCTTCACATCCATCTGATGGATGTGCCAACCCATCTACACTAAGAGAGAAAGGATGGTCCGTATGGAAGAATACCGTGCGACAGGTGCAAAGGTTTCTTCATAATCAATCCCCTCGATCTGTGAGAAGCCCCGAGCAACAAATATTGCCTTATACTTCTTGACACTCCCATCAGCAGCTTTCTTTACCTTGTAGATCCATCTTGATCCTACAAATGATTTTCCCACTGGCCTTGGAACAATATCCCAAGCATTGTTTCTGACAAAGGAGTCATACTCCTCCACCATGGCATCTACCCATGTGGACTCCTGCACTGCTTCTTCGAAATAATATGGCTCTATCACAATACACTTGCGAGTAAGAGCCATGTAATCCAAAATATCGGTCGTGATCAAGGTCGTTCAGGCTGTGGATGTAGGGATTCCTACATTTTGTGCCGCATCAAGCTTTTTAGTCTCTCAAAATGCCTTATGTGGTACAATTTCTCTCGCCTTGTTTGATGTTTTTCCGTCTTCGTATGAGTGGACTCCTCCACCTATGACCTCTCCGGGTGGGCTTTATCCACATCTAGAGGCTCATCTTTGGGAACAAGAATTTCCTCCTCTGCATGAAAGTGTAGCTCCCTCTCAAGTGACAACTTCATGGATTTCACCTCATTGAATTTTATATCCCGTCACACCACAATCATCTGACTGTCTGGAAAATATACACAATAATTATGGGGTGTTTCTTTGTACCCGACAAGTATCCCAACTTCTGCAATTGGCTCTAGCTTCTTCCTGGTGTCCTTTGTCACATGAATGGAAAAATATGAGCCAAAAATCTTCAAATGATAAATATCTGGCTTCTTACTGTAAAGTTTTCTTCTGGAAAAATGTGCCAAGTACTCTATGAGGATAATGGTTTTGCACATAAACCGCAGCTGTTGCATGCCTCCGCCCCACAAGTGAATGGGGTAGGCTCGGTCATGCAACATCACTTGTGTAGCACCCACGATCGTTCTGTTATTTCTCTCCGCAACCCCATTCTGCTGTGGGTTATGAGGCACTATGAGTTCTCTTCGAATTCCATATTTTCTATAGAAGTATTTGAATTCACCTGAGATGTATTCACCACCATTATCGCTTTGTATAGATTTCACTTGCTTCCCCGACTCCTTCTCCACCAATGCTTTAAACTCATAGAACTTTGAGAATGTTTCACTCTTCTTCTGCATGAAGAAGATCTAGCATCTACGAGAATAGTCATAAACAAATATAACATAATACCTGTGTTTTGCTATTGAAGCAACTGAGAAAGGTCCATGCACGTCTGTGTGAATTCTCTCCAGGATCACTGAAGCATGGTTCTCCTTCTCATGAAAGGTGGTCTTCACAAACTTACCCATAGTACATCCCTTTCACTGATCTAACTACTCAATAGTACCCTTGGGAAGTCCAGTAGAAATCTGCTGCAAAATCTTCAAAGCACCATGGTGAAGATGGCCCAATCTCTTGTGCCATAATTCGCCCTCATCCCAGCTTACCACTTCTTCTGCTTTTCCCACCATTGCAGTGTAGCCATCTACCTCCAGCTTGTAGAGATTATTAATTAAAACCCCTATCTTCTTGCTTTGACCCATTTTTTTATGTCGAAGGAAGGCTTTTCCCTCACTGAAAACAAAATCATAACCTTTGTCTTCCAGCATTGTGACCGAGACCAAGTTCTTCTTCAGACCTGGAACATGCATAACATAATTCAACAAGAATGGATTACTAGACTCCCTCTCAAAGGTAATGGTCCCAATTCCAGCCGCACTGTACTGACCATCATTGTCCATCTCTATATGCATATGGAGGTCCTTCTCCTCCAAGTCACTAAACAACTCCTTCTCTCCTGTCATATGGAAAGACGTACCACTATCAAGATAACACACCGATACCATTTCCCTTAAAACCAAGCATGCGATAAAAGAGAAATAAAGTTCAAATTGTGAGGCTAAGGCCTTTCTAGTTGCAGCTCCAGCAACCTTCTTGTTCTTCTTCTTCTGTGGGCAGTTAGTGGCGAAATGCCCATGTTCGTGACAATGAAAACACTTCACTTTGGACAAATCTTGCTTCTTGCCTTTAGCATCAGATTTTGAAGGAAATTTCTTCCCCTTCCCTTTCCTTTCTTTGGAAACCAAAGAGAAATTTTCTTCATCTTCATTTTTCAATGAAGAGCCATCCCTGGTACCCCGCCTTATCTCCTCCTACACAAGATCCGACCAAAGTCGCTCCCATCCCGACAGTTTCTCCCATCAATTAACAGAGTCTTCGTAGCTATGAAAACTCTTCAGAAGCCCAAGGAGAGCCAAGATCACCAAGTCTTCATCATCAACAGTAACCCCCACACTTCCCAGTTCTTCCTTGTAGTGGAAAAACTTTGTGAGGTATTTTGGAATACTATCGCCCTTCTCCATTTTTATTTTTCTAATCTTGTCTTTAAGTGCCAACTTCCTCCGGTCACTTCTGCTTTGGAAAAAATCTATCAAAGCCTTCCACATTAAGAATGGAGTGGCTTTCCCATGAAGGCTGGACACAATATGGTCCTTCACACCTTCCAACAGAATTCTTCTTGTCTTTTCTGTCTTCTTTTTCCATGCGTCAAGTAATGCAGCATCGCTAGATCTCGGCTTAGGAAAATCGCTATCGATGAACTCCTTCAGTCCATTATCTGCCAGCAAGGCCTCCATCCTGTCCTTCCAGGCTATGTAATTCAATCTGCCATCAAGGGCATACTCTAATCACAACCCATTAAAATACATTTCAATGTATACTCAACTTTTGCACCAAGAATCTTCTGTAGCAAATTCGAATTGTCCACCAGCACAAACTCACTAATTCTTCACAATTTCAATCTTCAAGAATTAACAATGATCTGATACCATGTAGAAATTAGTATACACTAAGCATGCATACATCCATATTCCCCTGATCTCACAATATTTAACTTCTTGCAAAATACATAATCATTCCACTGTTAATCTTTTGCGGGAAATTAATTGCACACATATATGAAGCATAAATAAAAACAATCACACATAACACAGTTGTTTAACGAGAAATATTGAAGCTGAAAACACCAAATATCATATATTATGTATCATGGAGATCATGTAACAATCTCATACAAAGCTTAGTACATCAAGCTCTCAGTACAATCAATCGTCACACACTAATCAGGAAAAATCTGCAAATCCATGCGCCGATCTTTGCCCTCCTACTAGCCTGCCTCCACTGTGAAATCCTTGCTAAAGAATAGCTTTGAATGAATTTGAATTACCCTTGTCTTGACTGCGCAATCCTCATTGGAAACTCCAATGTGTGTGTGGTGCAATCAATGCATCACTATAGTCACAACAGATAGTCTATCTCACCCTTCCACCTATCTCTGCATTGGGTCTCCACTGGATCTGACATGCACTGTAGTTAACTGTTGTATTGTTCAGTTGATTAATGAGTTATTATTTTTGAATTAATTTACTAATTAATTCACTCCACTCTCACTAGTGTATCATTCAGTTAGACTAGATACAACTAGCTCAACTAAGTCTAACTGAGTTAAACTGAATACAACTCCATGAACTACTCTTCCAACTCTGTCATAACTTTGCCACTTCATTTCTAACTAAATCCTCCATGCATGAACCACCAGTAAACCCTAGTAATTGTGTAATTCCTTCAGCCCACTGATTTGACAAATCTGTGCACTGAAACTAAGTGCTCCAAGAGAATAAGTTGTTGTTTATTTTCTGATTATTATTAAGAGCTAATAATAATCGACACTTCTATTTTTAGATCGACAATCTATAAATAGACTTCGTCCAATATTCTAAAAATATAATTTCATCTATTTTCCCAACTTGATCAACCATCCACAAATAGCATCCTGCAACTTCTGAAATATGATCACCATGTCTAAAAATAGACTTGCGCCAAAATATCTCATGGGCCTAAACATTCATCTATCACTCTTTCACTGTTTCCATTGTTATAGCACTTTTCACCCTCATGTGATTCATGATTGTCTCTTTGGCCTTGGGCAC